>JAOUQT010072664.1:0-10237 GCA_025769995.1 Xyliphius kryptos
TCAGGTAGTGCAGCTTATTCAGGATGGCACATCAATGCCAGCTGTGCCAGCAAGAAGGTTTGCTGTGTCGGTCAGCATAGTGTCCAGAGCATGGAGCAGATACCAGGAGACAATAAAGTGTTCCCTTTATTTTTTTGAGCACTTTAAATACATATTAATTTACACATTCATTATCTTTTGCTTAATCCTTTACTGGGGTCGTGGGGAGGGTTCTTCATGCCCATCTAGAGGTGTATGTTTCAGGTGCTAGTTCCATTAAGGCACATTTGCACACTGACAGAACTCTTTGAGATCGAGTGTCATAAAGTCTTAACTATAAATCTGAGAACATTGCCGTAAATGCCGGTTGTGTTTTTCAATTTCCTAAGGCTTGATTTCTGGCCTGCTGAAATCAAGTCAAGAGATAAATACCCTTCTTTTTTGTATTAAAGAAAGATGGTATTGGATTTCCACTCTTGTGCACTTGTGTTGGTTCGGATGAAGGCACTGACAGAGGAGATAATTTAATTTTCAAAGTAACGACAACAAGCAGAGCTTTGAATATTGATGGAGGGAATCTTGACAGCAGAAGAATGATGAATGTGTGTTTTCTGAAATTGAGATTTCAAAGCTGACAGATACAGTCTGATGCCGGGATTTTAAAGCGCTGCAGATTTATGATGGATTAAAGCTAGATCTTATCATGTCCTGCTAATACACTGCTGCCTTTCGCTGCTTCAGACTAAAGATTCTTTCTCTTTCATTAATCAGAATGAAGTATAAATCCATTGAAGTTGTATTACATTTGCATCGGTAATGATCTGAAATGAACACAAGTCTATAATAATGATGCAGTTCATGGTAAATGTGTGAATGTGTTTAGATAGGGTTTTAATTTTGAGATCTGATGGTAATTCACAGGAAAAGATTGTATGGGAATAAATACATTGTGTCTTTGATTTATTTTAAAACGCTTGTTTTAGGTTTGTTGTCATTTGGAGTTATTTGTTGTATGCCTTTGATGTTGCACGTCTGACACGATCTCTGATGCCACGTTCGCAAACGTATGTCTGTCTGCACTTGAGATTAATTCTGTAATGGTAATTTGCATAGAAATGGCATTCCTTCTGATGCGTCCCATCTCTCCGCTGCTCACTCTCACTTTCTGTCGGACTTTTTAAATGTTCCCTTTTCCAAACCAGTCTGTTCATCTCACAAACTTTTAGTTTCTGTCCTTCCTGATGTAGCTCTCAAGTAAGGAGTGGTAGCTCAGTGGTTAGGGTGTTGGACTATCAATCAGAAGGTTGTGGGTTCAAATCCCAGGTCCTCTGAAGTTACCAACGTGGGTCCTTGAACAAGACCCTTAACCCTCATTGCCCCAGGGTGCTGCATCAACCCTGTGTTCTGACCCCAACCATCAAATGCAACCTTTAAATATTCTACAAAACACATTTTGTCCTAATTATCTGCGTGTGGCTCTGTGCGCACACAGTACCATCCATACATTGCACTGCAAGTTCTGTTTGACAGCTCATGGGTTACGAGCCATCAGTCCGACATGCACCTACCGCATGTGACCACTGCACTACAAAGGCATTGCACTAGAGCTGGTAACCCAAAATAGAGACGGAGTTTCAGGAGAGGCTGTGACAGTGGCTACCCACATGTACAAATCTGCACTTCACACACACCGCGACATCACAAAATGGTCCCAGGATGCATTTCTGGGCAGGTTAGAGTTTGCAGGTTCCAACTTTGTGTGTTTAGTTATTGTTATGTTCAGATGTGTGAGAAAAGGGACAGGAGGGTGATTAAACAAAAATAAAAAAGGCTTTATTTCGCCTACAGTCAGATTGCACAGGTAATACCGGGTTTTTACACTATTTTTAAAAGTTCAACCTGCATGGACCAGACTCTTTCCCTCTCTATCTCCCTGCTTCCAGCCACTTGTACTGGGGAGTGGTAGCTCAGTCGGGGGAGTGGTAGCTCAGAACACAATTACTCACACATTCACAAACACACACTATACAGGGCCATTTAGAACACTCAATTTACCTTAAATTCATATTTTTGGGATGTGAGAGTAAAAAGAGCATGATGTCTTCATGACTCTATTTAAAGTTAGAAACCATTTCCCATGTTCTACCAGGATTTTAAAGCTTTTCGTCCTGAATCTCCTCTAATGATTTGTCCTGCGCACATCGTTCGGTGTCCTTTCTTTTTAGGCCTCTACCCTGGTCGACCGCCGACGGCTGTGTCCCAATAAGTAAGGGACTGTTCAAAGGCAGTCCACAGTGTGACGCAGGCTGGGTGTCATTAGTTATTCTGCTTGAACTCTGAACTCAGAGTAATTTTTGCTTTGTCTGCTAGTATGTCATGGTGACTAATGAGGCACGACTTACATGATGCCTGTACCCTCCATGGAAAACTGCAGCCGGAGGAATAATGGGACCGTAAGAGAGGCATTATGGGATGAAATGTGTTGAGTAAGAATATAGGGACTGGGTTTTGTGAGATGGGACGTATACAGTATATTATTTTCGGAAAAATAAAACATCTAAACTGAATAGTGCACACACGATGCTCCTGCAGTTTACACTTCCAGTGCCGTGTTCACAGCAAACGTGCATTTGGCTCTTGTAGCCCTTTGTGAACAGAGCCCCATCTGCAGTGCGTTCTGCACAGACATCCTGTAGACCTGTGATAAATTTGGATGGGAGTTGCATGATTCAGACCCATCTGTTTTTTTGCATTGTGATGTGACCTTTCCAAACATCAAGCTGTTTTCTTCCAAAGGATAGTGGATCACTAAAGTGATGTCATTTTACATGATGCATGATTCAGATGTTGTTTGCAGTTAGCTCAAAAAATAATGTGATGGAAAAAACCTCACCATGTCTCCAGCAAACCACCGTGAACTAACCACCGTCACTTATATTCCACAGTCCTTACATTCTTGTTTGATGTTGGATTGCATTATTTGTGCTAACACACAGGGGGTACATTGTAAAGTCCAGAGGTTCTCAGCTGGTCCCACAAGTCCTCATGGACATAAAGTCGTGACCCACTTTTATAAAATACAAACCAAACTATTTTTCAAACATAAAAAAAAAGCCTTCAAAAAAGACATTTAAACACACATCGTGCCAAGTGAATCAGAGCAATTACTTTAAAAAAAACAGAGAAATCTGTCCTTAAGGAACAAATATCCACCTTTAACTGCATCCAATCACAGATTTAAAGAGAAGGGTAACCAGTATAGAATGGTGGTTACCGTGGCAACGGGAATGCTGCATTATCTGACGCGTACCTCTCTTTGTCTTTTTTTTAATAAACAAAAAAATGATATGAGCCTTAATTATTTATCATCCATCCATTCATTATTTTCCGCTTATTCCTCTACTAGGGTCATGGCAGGGTTCCCCATGCCCATTCAAAGGAGAACATCTCGGGCACTGGGCAGATACACCCAGGATCATTCTATCACTGACTCACTCACTCACTCACTCACACACTATATGAGGCAATTTAGAGCATTCAATTTATCTGGAATCCATGTTTTTCGACTGTGGGAGGAAACCAGAGAACTCCTAAGAAACACACGCAGACACAGGGAGGACATGGAAACTCCACCCAGATCGGAATTCGTACCGGGAATCCCCAGCGCTGAGATAAGGACGTGCTGACCACTAAGCCACCGTATCACCCTAATTATTCATCTGTTTTTTATAAATGTATGAAAAAGGTGGCTCCCGTTTCCATTTAAATGAATGTAAATCCACTTCATTTGTTATAGAGCCTCCAAAATACATAAAACATTTTATTATGCAAATCATGGTAAAACAGAACAGATTAAGTGTTTATACAGTGTTTTATATTAAAATGTTGCATTCAACAAAATGGCATTCAGATTTTTTTTTTTTTTTACCATTCAATTGTTTTTGATCCAAATGAATAACTTTTTATCGTCTTCAATCTCTGTTCTGTGAGAACATTTTGCCTTAACCGTCATCCTCACATCACATGTTTTTTCACCACAAATTCTGGTGGATTTTAATGGTGCTTTCATATTTCTTGATGGTCATTCTTTAACTCCATTATGCTTCTGCTCTTTTTCTTGGATGGGCTGTGAGTCTGGAAATTTTTTTGACCCTATGATGGAGTTTTAACTTCACGTTCAGTTTTTAAGGGAAAATCAAAGCAACTTTCAAAAACAGAGACGTGGACAAACAAAATCCTGTAATATCCGAAGTTAACGGAAACAGGATCCACTGTACTTATTTTCACAAGCTGTCCGCAACCCACACAGAAAGTGTCCCACTACTGAAGTAACCCTGAACCCTAGAGTTTGGTTGATGCGCCTAGTAAAGTGAGTGGATTCAAGTTTTTAACAATAATACATTGTCTTCACAATAGTCCACAGTGGCTTTACAGTGTCCTGGGCTTAAACCCTCAAATAGCAAGCTGAAGCGTCAGTGGAAAGAAAAACTCCATGTTAAGTTGGAATTTACGAAAGAAACCCGGTGAGTCCAATGGTCAACTCCTCCTTGAGCAGGAGTTACAGTATCAACAGTGCAGGACACCCATGTACAGATTGTTCAACAAAAACTGGAATGCTGCATCAGTTCAGAGAGGCCATACTGCAGGACTGCAACGCCATCAGAAACAGAAATCCAGGTTCTGTCCTGAAATTGTTGTTGCCATGGCGCTTTGGTAGTGTTATGGGTGAAGAGCTAAGGAAACAGATCAGAAAAGCAGTTTGAGCTAATAAAGCGCAGTAATTAATGTCTCATGATCGCTTCAAATGTTCTGGATGGAAAAAAAAAAAAAACATTAAAGATGACCAAATACTAAATACTCTGAAAATAGAATTCGATTTATTTAAAATCCCCAAATTGTTCCAGCAATGTCCGTGTTTTGTAAACTTAGCATGTTTTTAAGCTAGCCTCTCTGCACTCGTTTCGTTTTCATGAACACAAAATAAATATTTATTGCACATAAAGGAGCAATTTTCACATCATAAATGATTGAACGGATTCGGGAAGGGGAAAAAAAAACACTCTTATTCATACGAAGAAGTAAACACGGCCTTCTGCTTGTTGTAACCTGTAGCTGATTTATTCATAGACAGAAATATTATCAGTGCAATTGTGTGTTTTATATTTGCATGAGGACACAGCTGTAAAGTGGACGGATTTTATCTCGCCGATGATTGTTTGCTGAACGCCATACAAACATGCATGTCATTTTCCCCACAGTCGCCCTTAATTATTGTTTTACTGTTAATTGTCGAAATGTCATTTATCACACAAGCTGATTTTCCCCGAGACAAATGGTGATGCCATCAGGTAATTGGATTGTGTCCTTTGTGTGTTTGCTCACACCGTCCATGTCACGTAGCCCGAGGAAACGAGGGATTTATTCATTTTTCATGTTTATTAACTTGCAGCGTGTCTCTCTGCTCGGCTGAAAATACAGAGCTACCACTCGCGCCGCACACTGACGCGACATGCCATTCACATGACCTGCCAAATACAGGCTTTGCTCTTAATTTGGAATTTATGACCAGTAGAAAGCAGAAGTCATGAAGCTGTTGAAACGGCGCACAAATATTTGCATCAGTCTTTCAACACGAACATGGATCCTGAACTCTGCCATCGCACTCACATGAGCTTGTCATGCAGCCATCATTTAAACATCAAGACATCAAACGGTGTCACCGGAAGTCGTGTCTGTCAAGTGTGCAGTCATGATGTATGATGTCATACCAGCTTGTCATATTCTGTAAAGTCTATACATAACACTATAGTGTTAAAGTGACATTTACTATACAACCAGCTGAATACTCTAAACTGCGCTACTGTCACACCCCTGTTCATTTATGTTAATTAACGTGTTTACCATTTTAGTCAATTAACTGTCTGTTTTGATTGGTTCTGTTTTGTTTGCTCGTGATCGGGTTTTGTATTTAGTTTTGTTTTTTTCCGTTATCGTGGCACGTCTTTGTTTTTCGTCACCCTGCTGTCTGTGTACCTCAGTTCTGTGTCTGTTTCTTTCAATAAACGCTTGGGTTCCTATCTGGTGGTTCCTGGCTCCTTCGAGCGCTGGTTTATGCAGCTGATTTTGGAAGGGATGGTGGAGAACTTGATAACAACGGGAACGTTGAAAGGCAATTGTTTTTGAATAAGTGATGGCTTTGACGTGTAGATATTTCAGATTAACATATCATTTATAGAGTGAGGTTTGGGGAGATTAAAAATCTGGAATGAATGTAGAGTTGTGACTACGGTCACCAAGCGGTTGCTTTCTTTTTCTTTTTGCGTGAGTGTATCAGTAGGTACACGATAAGGAATGACTGAGCCGAGTTCCAGCTTTGTAGCTGTGTGTGAGTAAGTTAGTGTGTGCCCAGCAATAGATTGGCACCCCTTCTCCCCTGGATGGGCATGGGAAACCCACCCCACCACCAACCCCGCCCAAGAAAGGATTAAGTGGAATATAATGAATGAAAGAATTAAAAACATTGAGATACCCTTAACATTAAGGGAGTGGTAGTTCAGTGGTAGGGCATTGGACTATCAATCTGAAGGTTGAACGTTCTTATCCCAGGTCCACTGAAATTACCAATGTGGGCCCTTGAGAAAGGCCCTTGATCCTAATTGCTCCCGGGATTCTTTATGTAACCCTGTGTACTGACCCCAATTAAATTGGGACATTTGTAAGTCGTTTTGGATAAAAGCGTCTGCTAAATGGCCAAATATAGATACTTTAAGTTAGACATATAACTTCAAGAAAATGAATTCAATAGAATCCAGACAGTATTGTTATTATGTCTTATAACATTGCCGTTGCATCATCTATTCTGCATTTTTCCGAGTATCTTAAATGACATTGAAACGTGGTGCTATGATTGCTCGGCGTCATTAACGTCGAATGTGAAGGTCAAATTCGGAAAGCTAAAAAAAAGGGGCTGCGAATGCTAAATTATACAGAACAACACCGTGAGCCGACATCCATTTTGTTCGGTGTGAATATGCGAACATTTACAATGACATTCTGTGCAATTTCTGCAGTGCACTTTACCATTTAATTGTGTGAACTGCAGAGTCTCAGTCTGCGAGTACATGGTGATTGTCAGGGGGTGTAGATTTGTTTACTTCAATAATGCTGAACATGTTGTTTTCTAAATAGTAAAAAAAAAAAATGAAGGTGTTTGTCTGGGTTTGTTTTCAAAAAGTCACAGTTTTTCTGAAGGATACACAATAAACCCAGCCTTAATACACAGTATGTATTCAGTTGTAAAATAAATCAAAAATGAATACAAATAATTGGAGTTGTATAACTTTATGGCATTTACAGTGATTACAGCTGATAATAGAGGCTTTTATTCTTAAGCTATGAAAATAATATCTTGATATTTTCACAAAACCTTTTGAATCCTGATTAAAATATTCTGCTTCAGTCCTTTCATTACTGACAACACAAATAAATACCAATAATTCAGATGGGTGTAAATGCCTTATACATTGTTTGCTTGTCATTACAAACAGAAGCTCTGTTATTTAGAAAGAACTTAAAAATAATAAGTATATTGTTTTTCTTTAGACTGAAGCCTTTTGGTCTCTTGTGCGGCCATTTAAACTGGTTCACAGCTGCTTTTTAACATTTGTTTCTTTTTCCTTTTTCTTCTTTATTTAATATAATTGTGGTGGTGGCTGTTGTTGTTGTTGTAACTGCAGAAGTTAAAAATCGCACAGTTATATTATGATAAATTATTAACTGCAGATAGATGATAGATATCAGTTTGCTATTATAAACAAGGCTCAGTTAAAAAAAAGGCTTTTAGTTCAGCACCATGGCCAGCGGTCAATGAAAATCAAGTCAAAGATTTCATGTCACAATTTGACAGGTTCAAATCAAGATCAATTTGAACGTGTGTGTGTGTGTGTGTGTGTGTGTGTGTGTGTGTGTGCGTGTGCGTCTTTTCATAAATTGATTACAGTTCTTCACAAAACAACTGATGGGTAATGGATTGATTAAGTTGTTTACTCTTGTGAGCAAATGGGACGATTTAAATCAGAGACGCCAGACTGTGTAGTAAGAGATTAAAGCTGTTATGTAACTCGTAATGATGGAAAAGGGGCGGGGGGTTGATTTTAACATTGTCACAGTGTAATCCCAAATAGGCTATTTAGATAATTGGACTATTTTTTACTTATTTTGGTTTAATTAGGTAATTATTCATTAATTGTTTGCCAACAAGTCTGTTTTAAACCTTAATGTACACATCTTACATATCTGATGCAGGTAATTGTATTTATTATCTACTAAGTCCCATATACCAGTCCAATTAGACCAATGCATGTAGACAATATGCATCATATAGTTGTGTGTGTATACAGTGTATCACAAAAGTGAGTAAAGCCCTCACATTTCTGCAGATATTAAGATATTTATTTTTTCACGAGACAACACTGACAAAAAGACAATGACACAATGAAAAGTAATGTGTGCATCTTATATAACTGTGTACATTGATTCTTTCCACAAAATAACTCACTAAACATCCATCATTGTCTAAACCACCGGCAACAAAAGTGAGTACAACACCTAGAGAAAGTACCGAAGGTGGAACTTTTTTGTATGGCCACCATTATTTTCAAGAGCTGCTTTAGCAGGACTGCTTTGGAGTTTAGCAGAGCTTCACGGGTTGCCACTTGAATGCGTTTCAACTACTCTATGAAGACTTTGCACTCCTCCACCTGTTGCTTTATTCATAGAATTTTTCTTTTTTTTTGTTTTTTTCCCCAGGAATATTTTCAGTGAGAATCTACAATGTAGGCATCAACACTGAACAAACACATGAGGAGTTCTGTACTTAACAAAAAAAAGGGAAAATGAATGAAAACATTCTATATTCTAGTGTCTTCAAAATAGCCCCCTTTGGTCTGATTACTGCTTTGCACACTGTTGGCGTTCAAGAGGTAGTTACCTGAAATGGTTTTGTGCCTATAAGGGTTCATTAGTGTCAATAATTAGAATGCCAACAGTGTGCAAACAGTAATCAGAGCAAGAGGGGGCTCTTTTGAAGACACTAGAATATAAAATGTTTTCAGATATTTCCCCTTTTTTTGTTAATTAACTCCAATTAATTATACTAATGAACCCTTATAGGCACACCTGAAAACCATTACAGGTGACTACCTCTTGAAGGTCATTGAAAAAACGGCCACAAAACAGTAATCAGAGAAAAGGGGCTATTTTTGAAGAACTAGAATATAAAAAAATGTTTTCAGTTATTTCCCCTTTTTTTGTTAAGTACATAACTCCTCATGTGTTCATTCATAGTTTTGATGCCTTTAGTGAGAATCTATATATATTTTTTATTACGTCACTTTCATAATGTTAGTCATTCTAAACGGCGACAATATAATGTTTCAGATCACAAATCGCCCACCGAATGTTTTCTTCAGCTTGTTTCCATTTTCTTATGCTGCTTCTCCATCTGTCACCACTGTACTTTACTCAGCCAGTGAGTAAGAAATCCGATCTGACTCTGTACAGATGAAACGTGTGCAAACCTCTGAGGAATTTGCATCAGATACAATTCTTGCGCTGCTGAGGTCAAGTGTGTTACTGCTGAACAATCTGCTGCCTAAGCATCCCGCAGAGCGTTAATTGGACGCAAAATCTTTTTCTTGACTCGTCAGACGTCAGCATAGGATTACCGTCGCCAAAATACAGTGTGCACAAAGCACACGATGGTGTTTTTGGTACTTATCCTTACATTTACTGTAGCCTGACATCCCTGTACCCCAACATCTGCGACACTGTGGACTGGGTTTGTGGGTTGATGGAATTAAGCATGTGTATAACAGGCCATGCAGGTCGTTAACTTTTGTTCCCTCATAGATACGGAAAGGCTAAAAGGTTTTTAGTTAGTTTTTTTGGGGCAACGTTTAAAGAAAATCAATTTAGCACATCATGGTAACAGCATCTTTTGGTGACAGAAGGTGCAGTTTAGGTTTAAATTGTGGAGCAAAAGTTACTGTTTCTCTCACATACTTATTTTTCTTCCTCACAGAGAGACTTTAAAAGCTCCAGCGCATTGTGAGTGTACTTTGTGTGCTTTTAATCCATTTAGCATTCTGTGTTGCACGTACAATGCCTGTAGTCACGTTCAGAAGAGGAACAAATCAAAAAGTTAAAGGGCTCAGCCAAAATTTCCAGTTTGTCTGCGGGCTTTCACCCACGCGGCGGT
>JAOUQT010072682.1:0-10237 GCA_025769995.1 Xyliphius kryptos
GAATATAAATATTTGGTCAATAAAAAAAGTTCAACGTTGTAACATAAAATTTCCTGTAAGTCTTCCCCAGGTTTGCTCACACTGTATCTGGTATATTGGCCCATTCCTCCATGCAGATCTCCTCTATAGCAGTGATGTTTTGGGGCTGTCGATGGACAACACAGACTTTCAACTCCCTCCACTCTCGCCCCTGAAATGCTTTTTACGCAGCCCCATACTTTATTCCCCAAGCGCTGTGTTTGGGATCATTGTTATGCTGGAAGACCCATCCAGGTTCCATCTTTATTGCTCTCACTGATGGTTCTCAGTGATATCACACGATACATGACACAGATCAGACGTCCTGTCCCCTTTTTCGAAAAACGATGAGTTGAATTTTTCCTAAAAAGTTATATTTTTATATCTATATGCTCTATGCTTTTAAGATGGGCCTGGACATGTACTGGCTTAAGCCAGAAAAGCTGTTGGAGATGCAAACAACAATAAAACACAGAGTATTTCAATACCAAAGATGATGTTGATCAATAAATAAACAAACAAAAACAATATGCTAGTTTCATAATAATTCCAAGTTCTTGTGTCATCGATTATAAACAATGTCATGTTTCAGTGTATTAGTACCGTGCATGTGCACTTCCTGTGTGATACATAAGTCCCTCTGTCTCTGATCAAAATGTTTAGTCATGTGGTTAAGTATCAGTGGCTAATTAAAGTAATTATCGCATTAATATAATGAAAATGATTTACAAATGCTGCACTTTTACATAAGTAGAATATATCAAGTTCAGTAGTACAAGGTTACACATTGCTGTGTATGGGAGACTGATAACAAGAAACTGGACAAAATTCAAATTTATGCCTTAACTGTTTTATACAGTAATTAGAACACTCTTAATAAAAAAGACCATCAAAACACCACATAATACCAGCGGAAAAAACAAATCTGAAATGTAAACACAGAAAACATATATCACTGTATATGCCATGTGCAAATCGAACCTGATGTTCCTGTGTGTTGTGCACATATTTTCATCCACACACACACACACACACATATACACACATAATGGATATCTGCCCTTGCAAATGCAGGAAAGAATCTTTTGCAGTGTCTAGAGAATATGTAAATCAGTGGTTGCTCTAGAGCTATATACACTCATTAGTTCATTAGTAAAAGTCATGATTGTCCTGAGAGATAATCATCAGTTCTGGAGATATTTACCATATTAATCATCTATAAATGAATATAATCTGCTTCATCGGTCGGATTTTGATTGAGATTTCTTATTCAGTGAACTAAAGCCCAGATGTTTTGGAGTATAGCAGTTCAGCAGAGTAAAGTACAATGCAAATTTAATTCTGATCTGAGAAATGCTCCAAAGGGACAGAGAAAAACTGTAATACACCTAAACAGAACAGATGGTTCAAACAAGCACCACAACAACAAACATTTCTACAGCAAGCACTTGCAAATGCACTTAAATACCACATGGTTTTCAGAAGACAATTCATAAATCATGAACACGAATGAATTCATTCATTTATTTGTTTATTTACAGATAAACCATAGAGAAGAAAATATACTACAGCTAATATTGTTACAGTCAAACATATTTTTCATTTACATTATTACACATTCATTCACTCCTCGTGACAGTGTCAGACACATGTATAATTCAAGACAGCACAGCTGCTTTAATGACAGACTTGAATACGTTTCCAGTTCTTGAATATGTGTGCTGTCGTGTAAACCAGTGTGACTGTCTAACATTAAGGACAACACTTTTGTTTTATAAAATATCTTTACCATTATTATTATTCTTTTATTTCATTACATTTTAATATTCATTTAAAACAGTACGGGAGCCTCTGATGTGCCTGCCTTCCGAATCTTTGGGAAGTGTACTACTTTTCAACTACCAGAACGAAATAATGTTCTTTTGCTTACATAATGTAAAGCTATCATGTTTCAAACCAATATAACACATTCTTATAAGTAGAACACACACAACAGCTAAGTACATCAGAAAGTACATCAGTATAGTGTATAGTATTACAAAATTTCCCTGGAAAAATATTGGCATTCGCTGTGAAAAATAAATGATCTCTGTGTAAGTGGTTAGGGCCACATAAGGGCATACAAATCGAAAGGTGAGAATAGAAAGGTGACAGTTTTAACCATTTGCATCGAGATTACAGTCACAATTGTAAACAGTAAACCAGCTCAATGCGCCAAGAAGAACAGAAGCACTAGTAACTGGAAATATTTCAGATATTATAGGCATGATTGAGGAGGAAGCACTGGTACCTTAAGTGCAATAAGGGGTACAAAAACATGCACACAATAATCTTCTCAGAAGAGAAAACATGTTCTTCTGCTAAGACATGGTACTGCTTTGTGAAGAAGCTAAAATGTAATGAAGGTAGAATTATTTAAGTGCCTCAATGTCAATTAATAACATAATAAGAGTCATAAGACTGAGAAGTAAGAAAACAAACCTGTTGAGTCCCTGAATCGTCTTTTTGCTTCAGCCCTTTCCTCTGAATCAAAGTACCACACAGTGATGGCATATCTAAAACATACATCCAGAAATCATATTCATTTACTTTTTAGACATCTTCATTTTATTTATTATAAACACAAATATCCACAGACCTGGTAGCAAATGACGGCTGTACTTCATGGGGGTTCCTCCGGTCAGACCAGAAAAGCAGGAGTCGATCAAACAGAGGTTCGATGTCAGCAACATATGATTTTCCTTCAGGAAATATACGTAGGACTCCTCCGTGAACCTGTGGGGAGGAAAGACTAAGACTAACGGCATCTGCTACATCCTGAGTGATTTTTCCTAATACGCATTACATGCAGTCTACCTTGGCATTCCAGTTTTTGTTCAGGTAGTAGATGCATGTGATGCAGCGGCCATCTGCATTAGGATTGTCCACATGTTTCACATAACCTGCACCATTGCCTGGATAGCATGCTACCATTGCCTAAAACAGACAAACATCAAAGGCATAGTATTAGAAAGCAAGAATGTCTTGTGCCACCTTGTGCCAAACTCCTTGAGAAGAAGTGTCAGTTAGTTTAAAGGCAATATTCCTCATTGCATTGCAATTCCTGAATGAGGGATTATCTCTATCTATCTATATCTATCTATATATGTGACTGTATCATTGATGCAGAGGCTTATTTTGATATTTTTATGAAATCTGTGTCCCCAAGGATGCCGTATCTATTTTAGCAAAACAATTTTTGGCTTCATAGACATAGTCTGTGTGTACGTGCTTGACTGTCCTGCCAGCGGTCCAGCTCAGTCTTCTAAAACGCTTCATAATAAAAAGAATGAGACAACAGCAACAATGAATTTCAACAATGAATGGGCAAAACAGAAATGGAAAAAAAAAATGTAAACATTTACTTTTTTGTATTTTAAATAAAGCTTCAAGTGAATTAAAAAAAGAAATGATTTAATTTAATATTTTTATTTCCAGTTTTTTAGAAATTAAAACCAAAATAAACACATTTTGTTATGTTAACTAATAATATTATATGTTACAGATGCATTTAATTTTCAAATATATTACATGAATTTCTTTCTGGTGGTTCGTTATCAAATACCACCTTTGAAAACCTTACTGAATAAGAACATTGTTGGTTTTATTAGCTATAGGAGATAACCAAGACTATAAATGTTATAGCATTACTGACATGAACTACCTTGAATGGTTAACGTAAAAATATTAATAGTTGCAACATTCCATTTGATTAAGTGGAATCTAACACATGCTTACATGGGACCAGAGTATTGTGATTAGAAATGTATTATGAGGTATTACTGTACACACAGGCCATTGTTTAGCCTTACATATACAGTATCTCTAATCATATCGCTTGTGCTCCATGTTCTCTGGCTTCCTTGGCTTATCTAGCTCTATGGAGACTCTTCCCATCCATCGATAATAAAAAAAACTGTAAAGGTTTGGCAGCCAGAGCTCACCATGTTCTGGATTGCGTGAGGCTGCACGGGACAATAGCAACACGCCTCATTCTCACAATAAAAATGGAAGCAAAATCCCCTCCACATCATTTCAGCCCCACATGACCTTCTGATATTGCACGTAATTAGCATGCAATACAACACAGTTCCTGTTTTACAAAAGGTTTAAAGATACTGTATTACTTTTATTCTTTGCTTCCTGACACTGAAGGAAAGTTACACAATATAATTATCATACTGTTTATAATAATATATTATATAATATAATATAAACTTGTTTGTTCACAGGTTTACCTAAAACAAAATATTAAGACAGACAAATACATTTATTATGAGCACAGCATCAGTAATAGAAGTGACTGCATTTTTAAAAAGTACTCTGCTCTAAATTGCTGCTCCATGAAATTACACAAAGATCAAATAAACACAAAAATTGATGCAGAACAAAACCCTGTTTTCCTGTAATCACTGTCTTTATATTGCACATGATTCAAGTGCTGCAGTTGCTATTCACTGCCACGCTATGCATGTTTACATTTTTGCAAACGCATATTTTCATTGTTTCCTTCCCACAATAAGGGCACATACGTAGGTTTGCCGTCATATCCCAAGTCAAACACCTATGGACAGATCAGAAGGCGTTTGTATGTGCATGTGTGTGCATAAGGAGATGGAAAAACGAAAGAAAAATAAAAAGGGTGTGAGTGAGAGAGAGAGAGAAAAAGAGAGAGAGAAAGATATAGAAGGAGGAAGAGAAGGAGCAGGCCTGGCTGACTTCCAGGACCGTGAAGGTTTAATGACAGTGCTACGTGTTGAGCGTGAGTGCGCTGCTTTGCGCACACACAGAAACACACACACAGCATTCAGCTCTGGCTGAAAAACCCCCTCCCCCTTGGGTCAGATAGCAAACAAATCTAGCTCATTTCCATGCCACTCTTATTAAACATACTACTTTAAAACAGCATGCTATGGCTCTTTATTTTGAATCTAAGCAAGATAATTTCGACCATTTCCAAACAGAGGTTATTGGAAAATAGTACAAGCTAAGTTAAGTAAAAAAAATAACCCTCTTACTTGTTTCCCTTTGCCTCAGTCTGTATTTCCTGTGAAGGAGAAGCTGTGGGAAGAGTCACGTACTACTCATGATCAGCTCTCGCATGGGTAGCTCTGACAAGCTATCTGGCATTCATCACCAGCTACACTGTATCACAACAAACACCTACACTAATTGTACTGCACCTTCAAACTATAGGAAGAAGACACTATTTTTAAATAAATGATTGTTGAACATGTCCATTTCTGCAAATGACAATTTTAACCAGACTTATTTGTGCTTGATGACTGCTTTATTCTACAGCATGGTTATCTTTAGCTACAAAGTTTTGCTTCAGCCAGCCTTGACATGCTACTGGCCCAATCCTTAATAGTTCCTGGATCTGTAGTTTTCAAGGTAATTCTGTGGATTAAAAAAAGGTTTCTCAGAAATTTGCTGGACAGGCTAATGTTGCATCTTGCTCTTGAAATCCCTTAATTTTAATGAGTAGCGTTTAAGCTCTACCAAGTTCCTAAGAAAAAGAATGCTGAGTGCCATATTTTGTCAGCTATACAAAAATAAGTAAATCAGCTATATACTTCAGATGTTTCATTGAAAACCTCATACCTAGAATTTGACCAAGCAATTTAAGCTGTTTGTGTGCTGATTAAAAAAACATGGAAAAGAAAAGAAATTGGGTGAAGAAGGGGTTGTCTGTTCTGCAGAGAGATTTGCACATTGGGGAACTGAAAGGAACAATTTTCTCACGACATAATTCAGGGTCTGCGAATGATCTAGGGTCTGGTAGATCATTTTGATGTGAATAATTAGCAACCTACACATTGAGTGCCATTTTTCATGCCCTAAGTGACCGCCTAATTGACTGGTGTTTTTTTCAGCATGCAGTTGCCAAACAGGCCACTTGGCTTATAGGGCTATTGAAGTCTTGATGTCTTGATGGGTCTAAATTGGCAGCACAAGGGAAAAGGCAAAATATTAAATAGGTAGTTTTATTGGTTATAGCTGATCAGTGTATACGCATATAAATACTATGCATATACAGTACAGTATGTGAAATTAAAGGTTAAGGTTTTTTTCATTGCCTGCTAAGTTTATAATAAGAAAATAATAGATGCATTGCTTCAGCATATTCACTCAGCACTCCCACTCTCCTATTTGGACACAGACAATTCTGCCACAGACACAATGGATGTTTTACGTGAAAAGTTTAGCTGCAATTTTAGTGTTTAAACAAATGAACAGTTTAGGAATTTAAGCCACTTCCTAACCTTATATCCATTATGAAAAAACAGGGAGATACAAGTTATGGAATCAATTTTGCATGTTCAATTTGTATTCTGTAATGTCTTTAACATTTAAAATTTTAATTACAGTTTTTTTACAGACTTAATACAGACTTTAATACTGTTTATATAGTTAAATTATATAAACTAAATACATGTACAAATACTGCATTATGTACAAACCATACAGTCATGATTACTGCCTCTTTATCTACCTGCTTAATCCTCCAATGTCATATAAACCTGGGTAACAAATTCAATGACAGACTACTTATTGTGGGTTAAGTACTTCTTAAGAAAGGTAAGACTAAGTAAAGTGTGTCATAGTAGAAGTAAGTGATTATTACCGTATATCATATAACTGAGAAAAAGATGACCACTTAAAAGTAAGTATTATAATAGATGCAAGAAAAATGGTACACAATACTAAAGCATATATATATATATATATATATATATATATGAAGCAGATGAGACATGTTATTTTCATAATTCTGTTTACATAGCTTCATAAATACAGTATGGTGCTTTAATTTATAGGCTAAAGTGTGAAAATATCCAGAAAGTACTCAATTACTATTATTCTGGTAAATCACATCCATAGAATGTGTTTCAAACTGCAATAACTACAGGTTATTCTAATGCGATAACTACTCATTATAATCTAGTAAGCTTTACCTGATTTGTAGTAACTCTGGGTGATAGTTCAGTCACTTCCTGAGAAGCAGTAAAAGAGCAGCAAGTTCTCCACATATTCGTGTGGGTTTTCTCAGGGTATCCAGCCCTGCCCCCCAAACACACACAGTCCAAAGACAGGCATTTAAGGTGAATTAAAGACGCTAAATTTTGTGGTACTAAGCCCGAAAGGGTGAAGTTAGCAAAAGGAATTGCATCCGGCGAGTCACAATGCGAGTGATTCCTTGTGACAACTAATGGTGGCAGGGAAAACCGAAAAACGGCAAAAAGTTTACAAGTAAAGATTTGAGCAGTAGATTATTTTGTGTTGCTTAATTTCTCAGCTGCAGTATATTAATCTATTTTCAGCCTGGCAAATAAAAATAAAATGGCATACATAAAATCATGAAATATACTAACTGTTTTATTTTGCTAATCTGCTTTCATAAAGAATTCAAACACTTTGATCCTCAAAACATTGCAAGTTTCTGTGAACTACTAAATAGCAAGTGCAGGCCGGAGACTCACATAAATAAACATGGCGGATGACACTGAGACCATTGCTATGTTAGTGCATGTGAATTGTCATTTTTGTGATATGAAATGCTACGACATATGTATTTTAGTATTTTACACTACTGTAATGCAAAAAGCACTTCTGCAAACATATTGGAGTGTGTGTTTTTTATTTTGTTTCATTCTGAAGACAAGTCAGTGCTAGGCAGGAAAAAGCCGGAGTTTATGGAGTTGGCATACTGTCCCTCGGCATACTGAGTGAAAAGTTCAATTGTATAGGGTTTGGAATATAATCATAAATATATTAAAAACAAAATCACTTTTATCACTTATAGATATATATCATATATAAACACTCACATTATCAGGTACACACGTTCAATTACTTGATTACACAAATGTCAAATCTTCCAATCACATGGCCACAACTCTTATAGAGGAGGTCAACACAACTTGCTGAACCAAACAGAGCATCAGAATGGGCAAGGAATGTGTTTTAAGTGACTGTTGGTTCCAGACAGGCTGGTCTGAGTATTTCAGAAACTGCTGATCTATTCGAATTTTCATGCACAACCATCTCTAGCGTTTACAGAGAATGGTCCGGATAGAGAATACACTGTATCAATACAGCGGTATAGCAGTTGTGTGGACGAAAATTCTTTGACAATGTCAGAGTTCAGAGTACAACGGGCAAGAAGATAGAAAGTCAACAGTAACTCAAATAACCACTTGTTATAATCAAGGGATGCAGAATATCATCTCTGTTGAAAGTATGCCACAAAGAAATAAGACAGTTCTGTAGGCAAAATGGGGTCTAAATTTTACTAGCAAGCTGTATCTAATAAATGAATATAAAGACTCACCAGTTACTTTATTTTGTTCTATTAGTACCTCTATAGTTGCAACATCAATGATACTTTTGCATAATGTTTATAGATCCGATATTTTCAGTGCAAGAGTTTTTAAAGAATAAAAATAAGATCAAATAAAGATTGCAAGTCTGAAATTTCACACAGTATTATTTACCCAAATTATAAAGAATATGTAAATAAACCAAATTTTCTTGTTTTTTCATGGTTTAAGTTAAATAAATTAATCTGTTGATTAAAAATAAGAAAGCTGAAAGACTTTGTTTTTGTTTTGACACATGCGAACATGGCAGGTTTGTGCAAATCTACAAACTCTCAAAATGTCATCTCATTTATAACAAGAAAGACTGTGAATATTTATTTTCATTAGAAGAAATATGCATGCATAGTATGTGGTACACAGGTTGCTGTGCTCAAGGAATACAGTTCAAACCGGCACTACTAAACCAAGGAGTCGGGTGCTTGCTGGCTAAACTATAAAACCAACAAGGATATTTCGCGAAGCTTCAACATCCAGGAATGCAGCTGCCGAGCAAAATTGCTAGAAACAGTACACAGTTTTCTGATGAAGAGTTTATTAAAAAAGTGCATATTATATTCTACATCACTAATATGTCCAGATAAAAAGGTTCCAATCGTAAATCATCTTTCACTGATGTGCACCTGCATCAGCTGTCCTTCACAAATCCACCACAGACCTTCAGCCAGAATTCAGTGCACTTGTTGAAGCACAAAACAGACTTTATGTTTGTCACTGAATTTGTAAATTTAACAAAAAGAAATCTAAAGCATGTATTAGTTTTAATTTAGTTAGTTAATTACTTACATTTGCAAAACAGCTATTCAGTATTTCTGAGTTCTGTGTTAAAAATAAAATTGCATACTTGATGTAATTATGGATTTCTCGTTTATGATGTTGTTTTGCTTATTCCAAATGTTTACATTTTTATTACAATAGAATATCCCTAATCTTTTGACTGCCAGTAGCATAATGAAAACTCTATAATTTACAGGTGGAGAAAATTATTATCGAGCATAGTTAGGTTTAGGTAATTGTTGGTTTGGCCCTAGAACTCACATTAGGTTTCTCATGTGGCCAACCCTGATCTAGAACCTAGAACTGGCAAAAAACATTAAGTAAATCTAGGACAGGACAATGTAAACACAAGATTTTATAATAAAACAGTCAACACAAACATGCAACACTACAATATAATAGTCCACATAAACAGGAGACTTTATAGTACAACAGACAATGTCAACATGAGACACTATGGTACTACAGTCAACCGAAACATGAGGTTTATGGCAGTCTACAACTGTCAACGTTAACTCTACAGTACTGCAGTCAACATAAACAACTGCACTAGGAAGGACTGGGTAATCATTGTCAGTGTAGGAATGAGAATATAAATATATATTCAAATAAATATAATTTTCAGAAACATTGGGTTTGTTTGAGCAAAATAAAAGGCATCGATTGTATCAGAACTATCTGGTTGGGCAGTTGTGAAGGCGTTGTTGACCCCTGAACAGACGACACAAATCCCAGGACTTGTCAGCGCTATTCCTCCAGTAAATTTATAAATGGTTTAAAGAGACGGTTTAACAAATCAACAAGGCACATTTGTTTTACCTTGGAGCGCTCCCGGACCGTGTTCTTTTCCAGTCTCCCCGCGCACAGAGATACCAGTTTGTCCATCTGTTTCAGTAAGAAACCTATAGCTTCTGATCCTATCTCAGTGCCACTACGCCATGCTATTTTATCTCCCCTAATGTGACTTCTACAAACTCCCGAGCCTCGACCAGCGAGCTGCCCGTCACTCAATTTGCCAGAAC
>JAOUQT010072719.1:0-10236 GCA_025769995.1 Xyliphius kryptos
CCCACCCATAGTATGTTCAATTAAATCGATCTACGACAGACAACCCACAGAATCAGAGTTCATTCTAAAGTGCTTGTAGTGTTTCAACAACAGCAGACCTTTCGTAGGGTTGTCACTGGAGGTTGATGCTGAACTTAAGGAAATGAGTTGTGTATAGATGGAATATTTGTGTTTATCTTCTAATTATTCATCAGAGCTGACTGTATTTTGACTATGATGCTGGTGACTGGTGAATTATTCTTAGCCTAGCAATGACAGATGCAACCCACAAAACATCACCACCATGTCATTGTCGCTGCTGTGCTGAGAATTAGCCACCTCCCAAATAATACCTGATCAGTGATGGTCCTGATCAACATGAACCAAATCAATATGTATGTAAACAAACAGATGGAATAAATTGATGACTCTACAATCTTTCCAACCGACTCGGTTCATAACCTTGGTTCCACAGTTGACGCTCATCTCAAACTATCTGATCGGGTCACTAAAACTGCCCATTCCTGCAGATTCATTCTGTGCAACAAGCGTGCCCAATATGTCGATCGTGATTGACTGGTCGATTGCACAGTGTTTGTTGGTAGATTGCCTGGAACACTCTAGGAGTGGTAGCATAGTGGTTAGGGGGCTGGGCTAGCAATCTAAGGGTTGTGGGTTCAAATCCCAGGTCCACTGAAAACACCAATGTGGATCCTTGAGCAAGACCCTTAACCCTCATTGCTCCAGGGTTCTATATAAACCCATTGTTCTGACCCCTAACTATTAAGTGGGATACCTGTAAGTCGCTTTGGATAAAGGTCTCTGCTAAATGACTAAATGTAATGTCAATGTTGAGAATCTGTAGATATTTCCAACTGTTTATGATTCTTTGCCCCCACCCCCCTGCTGGTTCTAAAAATTTATTTATTTTCAAATAAACTGTCAGTGAGTGTTCATTGGTTAATTTTGTCACATGACTTAATCAAGTCAGCGTACAGTGTCTTCAGTATAGAGTTGGAAATTTACGTGCATGCTTGTTATTCTCTGCTGTTGCTACTTCTTAGAAAGTATAGCTTGTAAGTTTTTTTTTTTACATTTAGATATTATATCATAAGTGTAAAAGTAAAGTTTTTATATGTTGCATATAAATAATTATCAAACAGCAGTTAATATACAGATACTTGTACTTTAATGTAAAAACAAAGTGTATGTGGCTCATTTTCTTACAAACTTAAAAAAATGTGCCACGTATTTGAAAGCATTTTTTTGGGGGTCAATCTACTTATGTCAATCACCCTTTCCCCCCCACATGAAAATAATGAAGTCCAGATATCAGTCAACCCTCACTGATACTCATTCGGAAGCCTGCTTGAGAATTGGCCTCAGCAGCTACTGTTTAGACTTCTCACATCTGGCTGTTAGCATTTAGTGCAAATCGTCAGAATTTAAAATTTAAAAAAGATGAATACTGGTAAATCGTAAGGACCTGTCCATTGGAAAAAAATAGATCTTGGGCCAGAAAAGTGTAAGCACCCCTGCTCTACAACATCAGGAAGATTAGACCTGTCTTAACTGACAGCTACTCAGCTTCAGGTCCTGGTTCGATTATTGTAATGCTTTGCCTTCCAGTCTCCAAACTGATTGAACCTCTACAACTGATTCAAAACCCTGCAACCCGACTTGTGGTAAAACAGTCCAAGCAAACTCATGTCACTCTCTCTCTATTGGCTCCCTGTAGCTGCTCGCATTCAGTACAAGTCACTGACTCCTCAGGACAATCTCTGGATCTGCCCCCTCTTACCTTCAATCCATCTTTGCAAAATACACTTGTTCACTGCATTTTAGTGATAAATGTCGCCTGGTGGAATTGGGCACTGTGGTGCCCAATTCCCACTCCATATTTTTTTAAGTAACATCTAAAAACACATTTCTTCCACAAGCACTTGCTATGACATTTTTTTGGATGAAAGCATCTGGTAAATGACTTAATGTAATGAAATACAATCTCTAATTGCACGACTACAAAGTCCTTTTGATGAAATAGAAAATGAATGGAATTAGTGAGTTGAACCAAATAAAGTGGCCATTGAGTAAATAATGATTTATGTTTGTCCGCATGTCAAATATATTTTTAAATAATCCGCTTCACAGCCGATGTGACTTTTGATCATTTGTGCTTCTTCATTACAGCACTTACATGCCGTCTCCTGCGAGAAAAAAAAAAAAACTGTAGGAAAGGTGACAGCCTGTGACTCTGTGAAATTGAAAGTCACTGAGCTTTTCAGTACGAGCCATTCTACTGGCAATTTGTGGATATGGAGGGTCGCACTGCTGCATGCTTGACTTTATTTATTGTTATGGCATTATGACTTTATGCACCTCTTAACAATGGGAGAGACTGAAACCGCTAAAACCGCTGAATGTACTTATTACATCAGCTAGCCGTATCTGTTTCGCCATGTACTGACTTTTCTTTTTTTTTCACAGCAAGGTTTCTTATAAAACTCATAAAGAAAGGAGGATTTATTTTTGACTTTACTGGCATTTGGTGACTTGGGATTGTGTTTTTCTTAGATGAATTTTACAGAACGTGTTCCGATTTATGAACGAATAAAAAGCTTACAGACAACATGATTTAGTTGTTGTCATTTTCACTGAATTCCTTCAGCTCAACATCAGAACTTTTATCATCGTAGTGCTTCCTCTGGCCTGAAATAGCTTGGATTTCACAAAATTAGCATTCAGATAACCCAGAGGATTAATTTTCCTTGGTCAGTCGAACTGAAGTCAGTAAACACACACATACACGCAAAATGGAAATTGCAGCATCAGCAACAAACGGGGATTTTAATATTCCTTTACATTCCTACTCTATGAGTTCTATAGGTGATGCACCCTACCGAGCAGACTTTGAACTGTCAGCCATGTTGTCTTATAGTCCCTACTTTGTTTTGTTTCAGTTAATCTAAGGTACTTGACAAAAAACATAGATTTGTGCTCACTGGGCAAATGATGGCAGGTTGGAAGACACAAATACTTTCTTTTTGTGAAATTAAAATCAGGTCGAAACCACGTGGGGACGGCTGAAGGTCATTACTCGGTAAAAGAAAAGCAACTTATTAAATCACATGAATCATCTGTGTATCAGAAACGTATCAGCTTCTAAAGCTATCATTCCGAATCCTGGCTGGGAGCCACCGGCGTACTTGGAACTGGTTCAGCGTTTACGTAATAAGCAGTGCTGGATTAAAACCCCTGCCAAATAAATGAATGTAAATGCCTGTGCCATCAATGCACAAAGCATTTCCGCCGTTTCAATACCCCAGTGCACTGAAACAACAGTATTGACATTTGACAAGAACAGACATTTTCAACCTCCCGCATCCGAGTGGATTGATACTAACACAATAAGTCAGTGTTTTCAGTGCACTTTGTGACTTTATAATACACAAATGACTTCCATTATTTAAATTCTTTATACTTGATAATTATATACATGAATTACATGTTGAATTACATCACTGTACACAGTCAGATATGCACTTTTGGTCAGATATTATTATGGTTCCATGACTAATACACCCAAGTGGAACAATTTTTCTTAGCTATTAGTCATTTTACGTAGGTTCTGGCTGTGTGGATTGTTGGATATGTGATTCAATCCCTTAAATATTCTACTCTACTGGTATAATTGTAATAATTTATTTTTTTCAGATTTTCATTATTATTTAGGAGCACAATTTCAGTGTCGATGAGCGTGACATCCCTTTTTAAAATGACAATCTAATTTAGACTGTTAGATTATAATATTTTGCTCTGTACATTCTTTTTGAGGGAGTAAGTACTGCAACAAAGCAGCTTCACACAAATCAGAGTCCAAGCCACACACCAAAGACAACAGAAGAAGAAAATGGAAAAAAACATACTGAAAGAAACCAGGCTCAGAAATGATCCCAGACTTAGAAATGATCCCAGACTCTTTTAGTTGTACAGTGGAGGGGAGGATGCGGGGTGCTTGGCGTATAGCGATTTGCACACAGGTACAGTGGAGGGGAGGATGCAGGGTGCTTGGCGTACAGCAATTCTCTGCACAGGTACAGTGGTGAAGAAGATGCGGGGTGCTTGGCGTATGGCGATTGGCGCACGGGTACAGTGGAGTATGCAGTGTGCTTGGCGTATGGCGATTGGCGCACGGGTACAGTGGAGTGGAGGATGCAGGGTGCTTGGCGTATGGCGATTGGCACACATACAATGGAGGGGAGGATGTGGGGTGCTTGGCGCACACTTGGCATTCTAATTAATTATACTAATTAACCCTAATAGGCACACCTGAAAATCATTTCAGATGACTACCTCTTGAAGCTCATTGAGAGAATGCCAACAGTGTGCAAATCAGTAATTACAGCAAAGGGTGACTATTTTAAAGAAACTGGCATATCAAATGTTTTCAGTTATTTCAGCTTTTTTTTTGTTAAGTACACAACTCCTCATGTGTTCATTTATAGTTTTGATGCCTTCAGTGAGAATCTACAATGTAATTAGTCGTTAAAAAAAAAAAAAACGCATTGAATGAGGTGTCCAAACTTTTGGCCTGTACTGTATATATACCCTAATAATGCATATTATATTTGCACCTATTCCAACATGTCATTTTGAAATGAACCTATTTTTGTAACATGCATGTTAACACACAGGTTCTGATACTTCAGTATGAAAGGGAACCAGCATCCCATTTTGTTTATTCTCTGTGGCACATAATGAGCTCCACTGATAGCTCCACCAAATCACAGTTTCATTTAAATCCCATTTAACACCATTTTATTTAAACAATTAAACTTGCCTATGTGCTGAAGGATGTGTTCTAGTAAATTAAATGTCAGTAATTGGATACACATTTATACATACTGATTAGATAGCAGTCTGAGAGATGCCCGAGCGTCGGTAATTTGTTTGTATTTTGAATTCAACACACCTCATTATGTTACCCCACTGCATTTGTTTTCATGGTTCCACTGGTTTTTCTTGGACTTTTATCTGTTTTATTTCTTCAATCTAATGAAATTCAGGCTAATTTCTTGAAAAATGGCTTAGCAGCAATGTATTGACCCCGGTTACACAAACTGCTTGCATCAGAATCAGAATATTTTATTGAATCTTGAGGATAATTGCAAGTTAGATAAACCAGAATATGGAATACTTTGGGAAAGAGAGAAAAAACCCAGCCCCAGACTATGCTCCAAGGGGCACTGTTTGAGAACACAAAAAAAAACCCACCCTTTGGCACACAAGTACAGATAATAACAGCATTTGATATAGATGGAGGCTCCAGCAACTGTACCAGCCTGCACGAATTCTGACACATGCACACACGCAGTGGAGGCGTATTGATACGGGAGGAAAGATGGGAAACAAGTTTGTTCTGACTGACAGCAAAAAGTCTGTATTTGATTTCTGAAGACACTGAACAACTGACCCAACCCTTAATTTACTGATATACGAACACCTAATACAATCAGCAGAATACCTGTAACTATAGTTTCAAATAGATATACATCCTTAATGTCCTCAGAGAGAGGTGCCGGGCACACGACACGCCACTTTACCCATGTGTCTTATATCCAGCTGCAAACATTCCATCAGAACGGGCAGGTTCACTTGAACCCAGGTTTCTTGTTGAGAAGAGCAGTGCATGGGGTTGTTGTGGGGAAAATAATGAAGTCTATACCATTTGCTTTTATCACATTTTTAATTTGTAAAGTTTAAATACTGATTAGTTTCTACAGCAGTAGATAAAATATGCTGTTTGTTTTACTGTGATTGCAATAACGCTTTGTAAGTTTCCAAAGATCGGCAATCATTTTTAGTAGGTGGAGAAACTTATGTTTATCTGATGTAGCAGCTCACAGGGACAAAATAATGAGTAACTTAAAGGTGCAAAGATACCTATTGCAGTGCTATAACGATAAACCAAATATAATCCCAATTAACCTGTTTACATTATTTACATTTAATTTTAGGGTTTTTAATTTAGTTTAAAAACCCACATGAAACTTTTGTTTACTCATTTTATCGTCTTGTATCTAATTTTTTTGTATAAGACGTGATATGAGATATACACTGTATAGGCCAAATTACTTTAGCTGGTATTTAACCCATTGCCTTCCTATATAAATGCAACAGCGACCTCTACCAGCACAATAAAGAAAAAAAATTTAAACATTTGGATTTACAGAAATGCACCAAGTTGTGTGTGTTTGTCTTTGTACATATCTGTCTGTGCAGGACTTGTTTTTTTCACCCTTCGTTGTATAATATAGTCAAAGGGGGCAGAAGTACTGAAGTATCTTAATTAAGTAAAAGTACAAGTTTATTGTAAACTAATTATTTAATAAAAGTATGATTATTTTTTTTATTCAAGTAGAAGTGTAAAAGTATATGCACCTAAGTAAAAAAGTAAAAAAAAAATGTTTTTTCACAATGAAAAACATTTTTTCACAGTTTTTTTTTTATTTAATTTAAATGTGCACAAGCACCATCACCTGAAAACATGCAGTAAACTGCTTTAGTTTAATATTCTTCTTTTTCTTTTTTTTACAAGAATCCTGTCCAAAACCATGTGAATATCAGAAGTATTTGTATATTAATGACATATTAATTGAATATTCTAATGTGCAATACAATTAATTAAAAAGGTTGAATAATAAGTGTACTGATTATCAATATCAAACAATACAATACTGAACTTGTACAGTGTTATATAGATTATATATCACCAGTCTCTCAGTATAATGCTTTACAATAAAAGATACATTTAAAAGGCAGATTATTGAATCAATAGTCAGCTAATTAATATAAAAAAAATGTTTCGGTTGGGGCTCAGAACTCAAATTTACTGATTTAACTATATGTATAAAACCTTACTATGGCAGCACATTTCGACAAGGTAGCACAACTCGTCAGAACATTGGCTAAAGAATTGCAACCAAATAAAATGTATTCTATACTTATAACACCCAAAGCCACCCATTACTAATTCTCCCACTTCCCGACTACCTACAAGATTGAAAATTGGCAGAGTCATTTCCCACAATGCACTTGGAACAACTAAGAAGTTTTCCCTTTCAAAATCCCACCGGGTGGCTTACCAGGGGACCCAATCTGAAACATAAATTGGGATCATCCACTCACCTATAAAGAAAGATATAAAGAAAAACCTCTACAGTCATAAAGATATCAAAATTTTCCACGGGGAACCCACCAGGGGACCCAATTCAAAATATGGTTCCTACTTTAGCGATTGCGTGGGCAGAGTACAGGGAATGACGCGAGGCGCTTGGCATATAGTGACCGCTGTATGGGTAGAATGGAAGAGGATGATGCGAGGCGCTTGGTGTACAGTGATTGGCACACGGGTAGAGTTCAAACACAACTGCCTTTTAACTTTGACATTGTTATTATGTTTACCGTACCAGAAACATGCACTTTCTTCAATACTATGAGCGAGGAATTTTGCCTGTCATCATATACAATCACAAGTTCACTCTGCTCCACGTCCTCCCACCTCCCCATTTAACATCCAGTAGGATTCTGATTTGAACTTTATTAGCTGCATGAGCAGATCCATAACCATCCATAACTAAAGCGATAAAATTAACTATAGTTGCAGCCAATATAAAGTAACTAACCTGTTTTGGAAATGTAGTGAGTAAAAAGTATACAGGTATTTCATTTAAAAGGTAGTGAGTAAAAATAAAAAGTATTAAGTGACAGAAATACTTGAGTAAAATACAGACGCCTAAAAAACTACTTAAGTACAGTAACGAAGTACATTTACATCTTTACTTAACACCTCTGGGGATAGGTACCTAAATCCCCTAATCAAGACGAGCAGCTCAAAGAATGACTCAGTCAATAAGGAATACTGGACTTATGAGCATTATGAAGTCATAACATTATGATAATAAATAATATATATTTATATTTATTTAAGATATATTAGCTATAAATGTCGAACAGAACCTCATTTAAGTTGCAGCTGATATTAAAATATTTGCATTAAGTGCATCCCAGCAGATGCGCTTTCAATCTCACGGTTAATATTATATTCTCACCCACGTCCATGTTGTGTTCTGCGAAATCAGCAGTGTGTCATCCCACACTATGTCAGTCCATCAGGCCATAACCAAGACCATTCACTCTGCCTGTTCGTTACACAGGTGTTGCTAGGAGACCGCAGCCTTGGTTGGTCAGTGTGACATAGACGATAGGTAATTTGATGTGGAGGGAAATGGATGGGAAATTGACGTGCGGGGAGTGGATGGGTTTCAGGGGTCGGTAATTAGCAGCACTGCAGGCTAAGAGATGCTGCCAAGGTATGCACATCCACCGAAAAGTTATCTGGCACATTAATAGGGCAGATTTAATAAATTGCCACGGGATCTTAATGATGAGGACATGAAAAAGAAGCTGTCCAAACAGACATGCCATTATTCATTTTTAATGGAATTAGCATTTTGCTTAATGTAATCCCTTGGGTTACAGGGGAATAGGACAGAAATGTTAGTGAGACTGAAGAGTTTCATGGAAACTGGTAAATTCTCAGGGCGTGATTTCTGTATGTTGTCTTTCGGGATTGATTTAGGTGCTGCTTTAGCAGCATTAGCCGTAATCACATTAGCCTTGACCTTAAAACTGGGCCAAAAGACAATCAGCAGATCAAGGTGCGAGCTGAAGCCCAAAGCACTGTCACAAAAAACCTCACACTGCTTTTAATTAGCTGCTGGTATCTGCACTGAAAGACAGTCTGTGATTTAAGGTCACAGTTTCACAGTATTTGACATTTGCTTGTCAAGATGAGCTTAGACTTCACTTCAGAACCAGAAGTATTTAATCATATAATTTAATATATTCACTCATCGAACAGTTTATTATGTTGCCATTGGTAGTTTTTCACAGTGTTTCTCTACATACATCCCTAACTTACTTTGACTCTCAGCACTGGGGATCCAGGTTCGAACCCAATCTGGTTGGAGTTTACATGTTCTCCAGTTCTCACAGTTCTAAATTCAAGGTATATTGGATGCTCTAAATTGTTCCCATGGAGCATGTGCCCTGCGATGGATTGGCGTCATGTCCTGGGTGTCATTTGCCCAGATTTTCAGTGCTGCAATGATATGTGTCGTACCAGTGAATCAGATACAGCAGTGCTACTGGAGTTTAAACTCTGTATCCACTCACTGATTACTCTATTATTCTGATTTATTCAAGCTAGTAGATTGCATTAGCGAATCTAATGACTCAGCAATCCTTATAATTCTTGATAGACTAGCAGATTATGTAGTTATTTATGGACCAACATAAACTTTAGCTATTCCAATTAGAGGTGACAGCAGGTCAGACTGGAAAACGAGTTAATACAGAGATAGCGTGAGATACGAGCAGGTGACCCAGCATGGAAATAGCAGGAGGAATGAGGTAGGGGTTTACAGATCACTGAGCCACTGAGTGAGCGTTCTAGCGTGAGATGGGAGTGTGTGGTTGAGAGTGGAAATAGGATTGTGGTTGGAGTTCATGCTTCACTGACTGGTTGAGTGCATGTGGAGGTTAACAGCTAGACAAATAGCTACACAGTAAGTAGCTAGTTTCCGCAGCATGTGTACAGTAGCTCTCGGAATAAATGGCTGGCAGGTTTTCAAATTAAAAATAAGAACCATTCCCCCCCTCCTCCTCATGCCGGAGTGTGTGTAGAGATGATTTCTATCTAAACAATTGGCATCTGCAAGTTCTAAAGTGGGAAAGTTTTGCCGGATTAGGTTCCTGTGTCAAAACACCGGAGGAGCCTTTGCACTCAAACTACTGTAATTTTAAAATAGAGTCTGTGGATTCGTATATATACTTGTTATGCGGTTATGGAGTCACGGTGGAGGCAAGAAAGTTATTAACAGTTGCACTTTTTTGGTGGAAATATTAAACACTCAGCACAACACAATCTGTAACACATAATATACTTCTTCACACTAGCTTTACCTACACACACAATAGTTACAGACTGTAGTCCATCTGTCTGTGCTTCTCTAATGGTCAGGATCCCAATAGTAGCACGACCGAGCAGGTATTACTTGGTTGGTGCATTATTCCTATCCCAGCAGTGTCACTGTTTTAAATCAAACTACAGCAGCATGGAACACTTAAACAACACAATGTAACTCCAAGTCAACCACACTTCTGTGAAACCAACCTGTCCAGTTAGGAAGCAAC
>JAOUQT010072734.1:0-10235 GCA_025769995.1 Xyliphius kryptos
TGTGGGCAGTAACGGTTATATCGCATGAAACGCACGCACACATTTCCGTACGCAGAGGGAGTATAAATGAGGCTTTATGGAACTTTAAAAGAAATAATAAATTCTACATTTACATTTTGTCAGAACAGCACCCTCTTCTGGTCTCTGGGGGTATTGCCGGTATGTCCGTTTTTCCGGTTCGGCACCCCCTGCTGGAGTGTGCGGGTATGGGACTTGGTAATTGGTGTCAGCTGTGTCTCGTCATGTGAATACCTTTGTATGTGTATTTAAACCGTGCACTTCCCCTTGTGTGTTGTTGGAACGTTGATTATTGTTACGTTTGGTTGTGTTGCGTGTCGTCTGTTTGCACCCGGTGTCTCTCTGCAATAAAAGACCTTTTTTCCCACCATCTACAGCCTGGGACTCTGTCCCTTTTTTGACCGTGGCATCACCTGGACGTGACACTCACTAAGCCCCGTGATGAAATTCCACACGCGCACATTAGGACGTACGGTTTAGTTTTGTCAACGTGCATTGTGCCGGATTCGTATGTCTCAGTGGTGGTGTGTTCAGAATGTGCAGTCAGTGAGAGCAAGAGATTGCCCAGAGTTCCATCTGCTGCCGCTGCAACGATGGAATATCTGCAACCTGCCCATGTGATGCACGAAGGGCTCCGGGGCCGAGACTTGTGTGCGCCAGTCCTATTAACCTCCCGAGAGTGTTCGTATGAATGTACAGTAATGTGACCGAATGTATGCCACCTAATGACACCTAACCACCTTAATACCTTTATGACCAGGTGTCTGAAACGTCCCGTTTATAAACCGTCTTCGAAAAGCAGGGGTTCGGCAAAATGTTGCATTTAGTTTTTAGTAATTTGCTCCACACCTCCTTTATCTTTGGATCTTCGGAGTTTGTAGGGGTTCAGAGTGTCGGGATTTCAATAAAAAGATGACCGTTTTAATTGAACAGTAGAAAAATGATGTTTCCAAGTATTTGATGCAATCTGCCTGAGATGCATGGCATTTATAATTGAAAAGTGATTTTTTTAAAAATGCACAAAAGCTAATTTAAACATTGGAATGAATTGATTTAGCGTTTATATCTCTGTATAAATGACAGTTTGGCTTTGTTTCAGTGTTAAGTGAATATTTGATGGTGAGCTGTACAGTTTCAGACAATACTAACACTCGTCGTTGTGTATTAGATGATATAAGTGAGTATAGAGTATGTGTGTCGTGTACCTACCTCTCCTCAGCTGCTCAGACGAAGTCATGACTCCTGAGAAATGATCCTGCTGTAGACCCTCCATACACCCAGCCCACCGATCTGCACTGATCCTGGAGCACGGTCTCTATGACTTGACCGTTCACCCCGGGTCGTACTAAATGTGCCCAGTAGGGAGCGAAGCAACTCGGACACAGATTTGTGTGACGATGAATATTGGAAAGTTGAAGAGGCCTTTAATTATAATTTGTTAAATGTCAGCTATCATAAAGTGGTGTGAAAGTGTTCCCCCCCCCTTCCTTATTTCCTGTAATTTCTGCATGTTTGTCACACTTGAGTGTTTTGGAACATCAAAGCAATTTAAATAGTATTACAAGGAAACACAAAATGCAATTTATAAATGAAGGGGTTTATTATTAAGGGAGGAAAAAATCCAAACCTTCATGGTCCTGTGTGAAAAAGCCATGACCCCTAAACCTACTAACCTATGGCCTTAAAAAAGAAACATACTATGGCCTTACGTTTTTGATCAAGAAAACCTTATTAAAGCCTTACGTTTTTCGCTTAACAAAATGCCTCACTATAACCTTACTGTGTGTCCAGTCCTGATATTGCAGCCTAGCGTATGTGAAATAGAATTCATTATACTTAAATCATGTGTTAGTTGTAAATTGTGTTTTTTTTTATTACTTTACATTGCTGTTATTAATGCTATTGCAATGTTTTAATGTCTCATTTTTATTCAGTTTTTTCAGAAAAAGACAAAAACCAGCAAGTCACCTGCTGAACCTGACCGCTCTGTGAGTTCTGATGGGCAGAGAGGAGAAATTATTACAGAGGAGGTAAACATGCGTTGTTTAAAATCAGTTTAAACCAATCGAATGTAAATAATTCCATTCAAGGAACCATTTAAAACCAGTTAAATATTGTCATTACCATAAAGTGTGTGTGTGTGTCCAGTCCTGGTATTGTAGCTCAGCTTAAATACAATTTAATAAAAAAAAAAATCAGTCTTCTGTTTATCTTGTAGAGCTTAAGTTTTCATTTTGCAAATTGATGTTCAATTTTGATATTTTTCCTCTTAGAATATTTGATGATTTGTTTTTGGATACTGACGAACACAGACAAGACCCGACTAAAGCGGAGGTAAAATTGTTATACCTAGTGGTAATACACCACTTTTTAAACCGATTGTGTATTGATTTCCGCTTTGCCAGTTGAACTACAAGTCACTTTAAGTCATTGAATTAGAGTTGATGAATATTTCTAAAGTTTCAAAAATTTTTTTTTTTTTTTTCAAATTTAGATTTCCACTGGTATCGATGATTGCTCCGAGTGTTCTGAGATAACAGACTATAGTGACGAGGACTATATACCAGAGACAGATGTTTCCAGTGACCTTCACAGTGACTTCTCTGACTCTATGACTTTTAATGATCCGCGAACGGCCGCAATTCTACACGAGAGCGCAAAATCGAACGAATGAAAAAATAAAGCAGTAAACAAGAACCAGCAAAAGACAGCAGCAGGAAATAAGAACTCAGAAAGCACAGACAATGTTTCAGGTAAGGATTGTTCGGAAGATACCGACATACGTAATCTTTCAGTTATGAGCTCGCTTAATGTTTCTCCAATGCCAGACTTGGAAAATCCATCTCGGCGGTACGGCAAGAAGCGATATTGCCTTTATTGTAAACGAGCCTGTTCTAAAATAGCAAGACATCTACAGTCTGTACATTCTGGAGAAGCCGAAGTGACAAGAAATCGAAAGCGAGAAGACGACGTTCGCGTTCGCTGAAAAGCAAGGACAATCGTTTTGCATAACACCGCCACCGCCATGCGAGGGACATTCATCGGTAAAGGATTCATCGGTAAAATCCATCAGTGAAGGATTTCAGAAAACGATTTGTGATAGTAAGCACGATGAAGTCAGCGCTTGAATAAGAAATGAAAAATACACCCTTTTGCTCGGTGAGCAGATGTTAAATAAACTACAGCCACTAAAAATGATCACATTGGACAGAAGATGCGTGAGGTGGGACGCCTGCTTGCGGAGGCGAGAAGACTGACTCTCATTAGGTGCGTTGAAGATTTGGTCAAGCCCTTGAATTTCCCCCGTGTTATTAAAGCTGCGAAAGCCACCGCCGGCTACTGGGAAGAGACTGACGGTTCCAAGACGCCGTCGCTCGCTCTAAAGCTCGGTCACAGTTTGGTTAAATCTGCCACTCCGGTGGAATGCGATGCGATCGTATCGGGCCGAGATGACCTTCTGGGTTTTGCACGAGTACAAATGGAACGACTGTTAATAAAATGGCCGAGATCAAGAGCTATACAAACTTGTGTAAGCTGACACTCACTGAAGTCATACTCTTCAATAGAAGGAGAAGTGGCGAAACTGCAAGGATGAAACTTAAGTCCTATGAGTCAAGAGAACGGTCACACACCCATGAAGACATTGCGACTGGTCTAAGTGAATGTGAAAAGAGGCTTTGTGAGTTGAAATCCGTGGTAAGAGGGATAGGGCTGTTCCTGTGCTGCTTACACCAGAGACGGTCAGATGCATGGACCTCCTTCTCCAAAAAAGAGAAGAATGTAGAGTTCCAAAAGAAAACGCGTACGTTTTTGCACGACCGAATGCTCCGTCTTGTCATCGTGGCTCGGATGTTCTCCGTGAGTATGCGGCGGCGTGCGGTGCGAGAAATCCACCGAGCTACGAAAACGGATCGCAACATTGTCGACTGTGTTGAATTCGAAAGACAATGAGATGGACCGGCTAGCCAGTTTTTTGGGGCACGATGATCGAATTCATCGCCATCTCTATCGTCTACCTGAGAGTACACTCCAGCTGGCCACAATGAGCAAACTTGTTATAGCAACGGAGAAAGGAGCATCGTCCAAACTCCCGGGGTTCCCGTTCAGACGACACTGCAATAAGTCCCGAAGGTAAGAGCTATTATTGCCGTTGTCCACTTTTTCTAATGACTAATTGCATATGAATTGCTATATATTTGAAGTCCTCTTGTGTCTATACGGGATTTGCTCACAATTGATGATGATGATGATGATGATGATTATCCCGATCGGTCGTAGTATTTTGGCAAGTATAGTGGAGTAGTCTGCCATCGCTTTCTCCAGCCCTCCCCGTTTATCCGGGCTTGGGACCGGCGTGCAACCGTGTCCAGTTACACGGCTGGGCATACACACACACACATACAGGGCATTTACCTTCCATCCATGTTTTTGGAATGTGGGAGGAAACCGGAGCCCCCGGAGGAAACCCACACAGACACGGGGAGAACATGGAAACTCCACCCAGATAGGGGTTGGAACCGGGAATCCCCAGCGCCGAGAGGCGAACGTGCTAACCACTAAGCCACCGTGCCGCCCGCTTGCAATTAGGACTTTGCTATTGGCGCAGCTTCAGGACTACACGTTAAATACACTCGAATAGGATGGCTCAGCGGCTAGCACGTTCGCCTCTCGGCCTCTCAAATCCCAATCTGGGTGGAGTTTCCTTGTTCTCCCCGTGTTTGCATGGGGTTTCCTCCGGATACTCCGTTTTCCTTTCACATTCCAAAAACATGGACGTAAGGTAAATGGACTGTTCTAAATGGTCCCGTATAGTCCGTGCGTGTGAATAAGCGATCGTGCCCGGCGACAGATCGGCGCCCCGGCGCCCCGTCCCGAGTGTATCCGCGATCGATGAATGGATGGAATACGCTCGAATGTCATGGTATTACATTTCAGGATACCGTATGGATTCTCCAAAACGCTGTATCGCTATTTTTTTTATTGTGTTCTTATTAAACTCCAAGCAGCTAGATGGCAGACAGTGGTTAATTCAGTGTTGTTTATTCACTGATAATTTCTGGCAAAGTGTTTAAAACTTGAAAACAGTGGCATATGTTGGATGTTACAGGACCTGTCGTCAAGTCTAACGGGGCTCCCGATTAAATGAGTTAGAACAAGCGTCTCCTTTCAAGGAATTCTAGGGGTTTTTTTTGGTCGTTATTTTCAAAAGCCCGTTCGAAAGAAGGACCAAAGAGGAAACGACCCGACGAATCCGATCTGGAAGTGAGCGGCACGCAAGATTGCCATTTGACTCAGAGTCAAGGTAATACCTTTTTACAGCTTCATTTATTGCTTAAGGTCTTCCAGACTAGTCTAAACTATGTGGTTCTATTCATATTTGTAAAACAAATTTAGCTAATGCCCATTAGTTGAAATGAACCGTGGCACTTAAAAGTTTGTAAAACCTTAAGTAATTTCCTATATTTGTGCATAAATTTGACTGAAAACATCATGGGATTTTCACACGAGTCCTAAAAGTGGATAAAGACAACCAAGTTAAACAGATGACACAAAACCAAACGATCATTTATTATACTCGGTAACTTATTTATTGAGGAACATGATCCAATATTACAGATTTGTAAGTGACAAAAGTATGTCCGACTTTGCTCTCAGTCTCCGGTGTGATACCCCTGTGTAATGATTTTCTAGGTACAGTTAAGTCATATTGTGAAACTAGGACCTTTAATACTGCAGGTAGGATGATTTTATAGGTACAATGAAGTTATATTGACACACTAGAACCTTTAATACCGCAGGTAGGACGATTTTATAGGTGCAGATAAGTCATATCGTGAAACTAGGAGGTTTAATACTGCAGGTAGGATGATTTTATAGGTACAATGAAGTTATATTGTGAAACTAGGACCTTTAATAGGTAAAATTAAGTGGTGGTTAATATTGTACAGAGTGAGTCAGGGTGATTCAGGGTAATTCAGAGTGATACAGAGTGGTATAGATTGGTACAGAGTTGTACAGAGGAGTACAGAGTGATTCAGAGTGGTACAGAGAGGTACAATGGAATTTAGAGTGATACAGAGTGGTTCAGAGTATTACAGAGTGGGACAGATTGGCACAAAGTGATACAGAGTGATTCAAAGTGGTACAGTTTATTATAGAATGGTACAGAGTGATTCCGGGTAATTCAGTGTAATTCAGAGGGATACAGAGTGATGCCGAGTGATACAGATTGGTACAGAGTGGTACAAAGTAATTTAGAGTAATACAGAGTGGTACAGATTGATACAGAGTTATTTAGAGTGGAACAGAGTGGTACAGTTTGGTATAGAGTGGTACAAAGTAATTTAGAGTGATACAGAGTGATACAAAGTGGTTCAGAGTGGAACAGAGTGGTATAGTTTGGTACAGAGTGATTTAGAGTGGTACAGAGTGGTACAGAGTGATACAGAGAGATAAAAAGTGGTACAGAGTGGTTCAAAGTAATACAGAGTGATACAGAGTTGTACAGAGTGGTACAGAGTGGTACAGGGTGGTTCAGAGTGATACAGAGTGGTACAGAGTGGTACAAAGTGATTCAGGGTGATTCAGGGTAATTCAGAGTTATACAGAGTAATGCAGAGTGGTACAGATGGTTCAGAGTGGTCAGAGTGTTACACAGTAATTCAGAGTGATACAGAGTGGTACAGAGTCATACATAGTGATACAGAGTAGTACAAAGTGGTACAGAGTGATACAAAGTGGTACAGAGTGATACAAAGTGGTACAGAGTGATACAAAGTGGTACAGAGTAATGCAAAGTGGTACAGAGTGATAAAGAGTGGTACAGAGAGATTTAGAGTGGTGCAGAATGGTACAGAGTGATACAGAGTGATACAAAGTTGTACAGAGTGATACAAAGTTGTACAGAGTGATACAAAGTGGTACAGAGTGGTACAGAGTGATACAGAGTGATACAGAGTGGTACGGAGTGAAACAAAGTGGTACAGAGTGAAACAAAGTTGTACACAGTGATACAGAGGAATACAGAGTGATACAGAGGAATACAGAGTGGTATAAAGTGATACAGAGTGATACAGAGTGGTACTGAGTGGTACAGAGTGGTACAGAGTGGTACAGAGGGATAAAAGAGTGGATTAAAGTGATACAAAGTGGTACAGAGTGATACAAAGTGGTACAGAGTGGTACATAGTGATACAGAGTGACATAGAGTGGTACAGAGGAAAAAAGAGTGGTACAGAGTGATTTAGAGTGATACGAAGTGATACAGAGTGATATAAAGTCATACAAAGGAATACAGAGTTATATAGAGGGATACAGAGTAATACAGAGAGATACAGAGTGGTACAGAGTGGTAGAGAGTGGTACAGAGTGATACAGAGTGGTACAGAGTTACACAGAGTGGTACAGAGTGGTACAAAGTTATACAGAGGGATACAGAGTTATACAGAGGGATACAGAGTGGTACAGAGGGATATAGAGTGGTACAGAGTTATACAGAGTGATACAGAGTTATACATAGTGATACAGAGTAGTACAAAATGATACAGAGTGATACAAAGTGGTACAGACTGATAAAAAGTGGTACAGAGTGATAAAGAGTGGTACAGAGTGATTTAGAGTGGTTCAGAGTCATTTAGAGTGGTACAGAGTGCTATAGAGTGATAGAATGTGATACGGGTGGATACAGAGTGATACAGAGTGATACAGAGTGGTACAAAGTGAAACAAAGTGATACAGAGTGATAAAAAGTGGTACAGAGTGTTACAGAGTGATACAGAGTAATACAGCTTGGTGCAAAGTAAAACAGAGTGGCATGAAGTGATTTAAAAAGACTTAGTGTAGTATGGATTGGTACAAAGTGATACAGAGTGGTACAGAGTGATACAGAATGGTACAGAGTAACATAGAGTGATACAAAGTGATACAAAATGGTACAAAGTGGTACTGAGTAATACAGAATGGTCCAAAGTGATACATAGTGGGACAGGGTGATACAGAGTGATACAGAGTTGTACAGAGAAATAAAAGAGAAGTACAGAGTGGTACAGAGTGGTACAAAGGGATACAGAGTGGTACAGAGTGATATAAAGTGGTACAGAGTGGTACAGAGTGATACAGAGTGGTTCAAAGTGGTACAGAGTGATACAGAGTGATAAAGAGTAGTACAGAGTGGTACAGGGTGATACAGAGTGGTACAGAGGGATAAAAGAGTGGAATAGAGTGATACAGAGTGGTACAGAGGGTTAACAGAGTAATACAACGTGATACAAAGTGGTACAGAAAAATACAAAGTGGTACAGAGTGGTATAGAGTGGTATAGAGTTATACAGAGTGATACAGAGTGATACAGAGTGGTACAGAGTGGTACCGAGTGGTACAGAGTGCTACAGAGTGATACATAGTGGTATAGGGTGATACAGAGTAAAACAGAGTGGTACAGCGTGGTACTGTGTGGTACTGAGAGGTACTGAGTGATACAAAGTGGTACAGAGTGCTACAAATAGGTTCAGATTGGTACAAAGTAGTTCAGAGTGGTACAGAATGGTACAAAGTGTTCCAGAATGGTACAGAGTGATACTGAGTGGCATGAAGTGATTTAGAAAGACTTAGTGTAGTATAGATTGGCACAAAGTGATACGGAGTGGTACAGAGTGATAAAGATTTGCACAGAGTGATACAGAATGGTACAGAGTAACACAGAGTGGTACAAAGTGATACTGAGTAGTACAGAGTGGTACAGAGTGATACAGAGTGGTACAAAGTGACACAAAATGGTACAAAGTGGTACTGAGTAATGCAGAGTGGTACAGAGTGATGCATAGTGGTACAGGGTGATACAGAGTGATACAGAGGAATAAAAGAGTGGTTCAGAGGGGTACAGAGTGGTACAGAGTGATATAAACTGGTACAGGGTGATACAGAGTGGTACAGAGTGGTACTGAGTGATAGAGAGTAGTACAGAGTGGTACAGGGGGATAAAAGAGTAATACAAAGTGGTAAAGAGTGGTATAGAGTGGTATAGAGTGATACAGAGTGGTGCAGAGTGATACAGAGTGACACAGAGTGGTACGAAGTGAAACAAAGTGGTACGGAGTGAAACAAAGTGGTATAGAGTGAAACAAAGTGGTACACAGTAAAACAGAGGAATACAGAGTGATACAGAGGATTATAGAGTGGTACAAAGTGATACAGAGTGATACAGAGTGGTACTGAGTGGTATTGAGTGGTACAGAGTGGTACAGAGGGATAAAAGAGTGGAATAAAGTGATACAAAGTGGTACAGAGTGATACAGAGTGACATAGAGTGGTACAGAGAAAAAAAGAGTGGTACAGAGTGATTTAGAGTGATACAAAGTGATACAGAGTGATATAAAGTCATACAGAGGGATACAGAGTTATACAGAGGGATACAAAGTTATACAGAGGGATACAAAGTGGTACAGAGTGATACAGAGTGATACAAAGTAGTACAGAGTTATACAAAGTTATTCAGAGTGAAACAGAGCGATACAGAGTGAAACAGAGTGAAACAGAGTGATACAGAGTGGTACAGAGTGATACAGAGTGATACAGAGCGATACAGAGTGATACAGAGTGACATAGAATGGTACAGAGGAAAAAAGAGAGGTAAAGAGTGATTTAGAGTGATACAAAGTGATACAGAGTGATATAAAGTCATAGAAAGGAATACAGAGTTATACAGAGGGATACAGAGTTATACAGAGGGATACAGAGTGATACAATGTGGTACAGATTGTTACAGAGTAATACAGAGTGACATAGAGTTATACAGAGGGATACAGAGTGTTACCGAATGATACAGAGTGGTACAGAGTTATACAGAGTGATACAGAGTCATACATAGTGATACAGAGTAGTACAAAATGATACAGAGTGTTACAAAGTGGTACAGACAGATACAAAATGGTACAGAGTGATAAAGAGTGGTACAGAGTGATTTAGAAAGGTACAAAGTGCTATAGAGTGGTAGAATGTGATACGGATGGATACAGAGTGATACAGAGTAATACAGAGTGGTACAAAGTAAAACAGAGTGATACAGAGTGATAAAGAGTGGTACAGAGTAATAAAGAGTGGTACTGAGTGGTACTGAGTGGTACAGAGTGGTACAGAGGGATAAAAGAATGGAATAAAGTGATAGAGAGTGGTACAGAGTGGTACAGACTGATGCAGAGTGGTACGGAGTGATACAGAGT
>JAOUQT010072744.1:0-10235 GCA_025769995.1 Xyliphius kryptos
ATTTTGATGTTCTTTTGTTCTCAACGCATTCCACTATCTACTAAATAAAGATTTTCAACTGAAATATTTTATTCATTTAGATCTAGGATGTGTTATTTTAGTGTGCCCTTTATTTTTTAAGCAGTGTATATGAGCTCTAACCTTGTTGGCATCTTTGGCATCGACCTCAGACAAGTAACGGAGCTCCCAGGCCATCTGTCTCTTATAGAAGTCACCTTTATCAGACTTCTTCACCTTCACCACCTTGACCTGCACGGGACGTTCTGTTGTCACTAAAGAATTGAGAGAAGGAAATGTCATATCAGTGACGCCTTCACATTTGCAAAAAGACTAGCTGGAGTAAATAAAACTCCGGGTTTGAGGTCCTACCTGTGGCACACAGGAAACAGTTCTTCTTTTTCTTCCCTGCCTTGCAGACGTTGACGATGCTGAGCAGACGCTCATCATTGGGAGTAAAAATGTCCCTCTGGAGTGAGTGCTTGATGGCGGTCATCCTGTTTTCTAAACACATTACAGTTAAGTTACAAACCTGTAGGTACGTTCATTCGTTGCTCTTTTGTATCCCAACATGCTGCACTATTTCAAACATCCTCTGTTTATTACAGAATTACTCTGCTTTTTAGTACTGTAGTCCACGAACAGATGGACTACAGTCTGGAATTGTAGAACTACAAAGTCCATCTAAACAAACACCGAAGCAAGGAGGCGCTGTATCCAAACTTTAGGTCACTGTATATTACGCATTTTTAAACATTAACAGTCTGCATTTACAACAGTCGAATAACTATTGTATGATTATAAAGGATTATAATAAGGAGAGTAATAGTTCACTGAACAGTAAAACAAGGAACATCAGCGGAAATGGAAAAACGAGCTGTAAACATTTAAACCCAAACCAACGACAAGAGCTCACCTTAAAATAACCGCTGCAGCGATGACAGGTCGGAACTATAAAGTTAATCCTTCGATAATATTTTTTTACATAATTATGAACACCAAAATGAACAGGACTGTGGCCTCTGTGTACAACAATGACGTTTCCGGTCAAACCCTTTTCTATTCGCACGCACTGCTGCAGCGCCATCTGCTGTCAGGGAATTAAAACGTGTAAGACGCAGTGTGATAACGTTTAGAAATTGCCTTTTTTAACCATAAAACCTCTTTATACAATACAAAACTGAAGTGCACTCGTGTATACATGTAAATATGCGTTTTTAAAACTAATTAATTAACTAACTGGTGACAAATTGACGATGTAGTCATTCAGTATGAGGGACACTTGTAGCTGAGATATGGCACAGATGATCCACTAACACTAACAAATTTTAATAAACGCTAAACGCCTTAGTATCAAAACAATTATTATGTCCCAAACCATGTCCCAAACATGTCCCAGCTGGCCCAGGTTTGGCAAAAAAAGGCTGTGCTATCTACATGTTTGCAACAAGTGGTCCGCATGAACCTCGATTGGCCCGAGTAGAACTAAGAAAAATCTGGTCCACATTTTGTGAAGCTCATATTATTTTACCTTTGCTTAAGAAACTTTTGGTTGACAAACAGCCCTAATCTGCTGCACACATGGCCCATGTCTTGCAAACAGGAGTGTTCACCTTAGGATTGCTCAATTTAGGTGTACAATGTGCAATTACAATACAAGCTTCTTATTCTCATTATTATACTTATTCTTCACCCGAGTGTCATCATTCACATTACATGTGTCAGGTGGTCCAAATAAAAATCATTTGGCTAGCTGATCAATTTCCCTATACTGCCTAAAATAGAGTGCTCATAAAAAGAACAAAGGGTGTTACACCATGTACAGGTACACAATAAATCTCAAGTCATACACAAAAACATATCCACAACCTAGAGTTTTCAGTTGTTACACTGTGGCACAAAAGACACAGGTCAGCTCCATTAACTGTTTATATACATGTTAGTATGTTCTCCCATGTCTGTATGGGTTGTCTTTAAAAGACGTCACAGCAGATGATCATGCAACCTAGTTATAAAGTAAATGTGTGTTGTCCCTACCTTCTTTATTAGCCCCTTTATTCCCATCATTTAAGTAAATTACCATTTAATCAGGTCAGAACTGACCGAATCTCTTTCCGTCTGTGTGTTCTGATGAGCCTATTACATCCTTATGTCACCTCAGTGGTATAATCTGTGTTTTGTAACCATACTATTCATACATCCATAATGGATATTACCCACAGTGTTGCCACTTGTTTTATTTTTTCTATTATAATTCACTATATAAAGTTCACTGTTATAATTAAATCTAGGAATTAGCTGAAGTTTTGCCAGTAATTTTCTTGAAATTTGATATTTTCTTTACTGTTTACATTTAATTGTGTTGTTACTTCATCATTTGCTTACTTTAGGTATGAGGATTTAATCACCCAGATGCTTTGATCAAATATATTCAGAAGCCAATTTTTAGCTATTAGACATGTCTGTGAAAATGATGGTGAATAATGGACTACAAGGACAATTTGTCTGTCTGTCACAAACAGAGGAACAGGCTATTTAGAACCCCATTACCATTTGTCCCGCCAGCAGCCTTTCAGAAAGATCAAGAATTTAGAATCTAATATCCACATTTGTACTGTATATGAGTACTGATAGCTCATTGGTTGATAAATATCAGATATGAGAATCAGAATAAGAGAGGCTTGTTTTCTGTGTGAATTAAACAACTGAGAATTACACTAAAAACCTTGCAGGTTCAACATTAATTGATTATTACTTTATTCCTAATGAATGAAGTCTAATGTAGTATGATATTCAAATTTTTAATAAAACTGTCACAAAGCCCACCGAAATGTGTGTGTAAGGGTGGGGGTAAGAAGGGGGGTGCAGGTTTATGACTGACTGAAACAACAGGAGGTCTTTTATACACAGTGGTTCTAACATTACAGGAGGGAGTGGAATATAATGAGCAATAACTGTGTAATAAAATGATTCCAGAAGCAAAATTATGCAGCCAAATATGAGCAGTGTGTAATTAGTGTGTGCTTGTGGCCACTGTTGACAATTACAGGAGTTGCTGACGATTATATTAAAACTAAGCCGATACACATTCAAAAGCTGGAACCTCAGAAAGCGCATCAGCTGTACTGAACTGTATCACAGCAACCACTTGAACACCATGGGTCGTGGTGATTCTCTTTTAGATATGTGATGCTCAGGCTTCATTCATTCTTTTTATTCTTTTTTTTTGCCATGCGTTATTTCATTAGGGGTAAAAACCTTCTGGAGCCTATTCACCACCACCGGAACTCCCCACCTGCCACTGGAGCATCTATCTCTGTTATTATTACACTGTACTCTTTTGAGACACATCACTCATTAAGCTAAATAACACAGTGCATCCTCATGTTGGCCCACATTAACTCAATCATATTAATTTTAAATTAGCCAGAGTGTCATTCTTTGCTTGGATTAAGTGAATCAAATGAAAGCTTTGTGTTTTCTTCACTGGCCTTATTGTGTGTTTTATATAGACTGAGCTGATTTGCATCAGAGCTTCAGCCAGTCTGTAATTAATCATAAAGACAATACCAAGAAGTTTGGTATTGCCCTTGGTATTGTTTTGAATTTCTGAAATGTTAAATGACTGATGGCTTTGGAGTTTATGTATTTCAAATATATATCGGAATCACAATGCCATGTTTCAGCCTTGTATGTACTTTGGAAGTGAGAGAATTAGTGGTAAGTTAGTGAGTCAGTGAGGACTTTGGCGTTTAAAGGTATAGATTCTCCATCTCACTCTGTGTATCCTCCTTGGTTACCCCAAACACCTGCATATACTCCATAAACCCCCCTTTGGCCTTTTTCTCCACATCCTATCTGGTAGCTCCATCCTCAGCACCTTTCTGCCAAAAAAAAAAACCTTGAAGACACAGTACACCAAAATGGAGTTAAAGGTCTGTCCATTAGCACCAAGTGTGTCAGATGAATAACAGTTTATTCAATAGTTCAATCATCTGAGATGCTCTGAAGTCATTGGATTCTCAACAGACCTCCACATTTCCCCTTTAAATTATATCAACAATATTAATTAACATTCTGCGATTTTAGCACTTACTTCATTAAGAAAGAGCCGTCATACGATTCAATTACACAGCCAGATTTCGACCAGGTCGTCAAAAAGCCAGTGTGTACAGCTGCTCTGAGACCTTCGCTCTTTTCAGGCTCACAGTTCAGTAATGAAATACTGTCAGTAGCTTGCCATACTGATAAGGTTAATTACCCCCTGTCAGTTAAGCTGTTAAGAGGAAGATGTCTCAGGCAAGTTTCTTTCTGTCTCCAAGCCGTACTGATGACGATGAAGCGATGCTGTTACTGGTTTTTAAGAAAACACCCCGATTCTACTCAACAAATACAGAAATATTCTTTATATAGGTTTTGATTGAGGAGCTATTATGTTTAATGACATAGTATGTTTGGGGCATGTCATCTGTAAAAACATCGACTTCGGATCTGAGCACATTTATGAATCCATTGTGCTGGAAGGAAGTTTGCCCTCCAGTCAATTATCATCAATTACAAATGTTATTACCTCTTAAATTACAGCTAGTGTAGCTACTTTTCAGCAGATAAAACCCCCTGTTTTTTTTTTATCTAACTGAGGTTTAGAACTGTTGAACTCTGTTTGGAAGCAAAGGTACGGTAGTGTTGTGTAGGGAAATTTTGCTATGAATAAAGTGCCTGGAGACTGTAAAGGAGGGTCAAGGTCACGGTATAAGCATCAGGTCACAGTATAGACATCAGGTCACAGTATAGCAAGGCGAGTTATCTTAGAGCAATCAGGGATTGTTAAGGATCAGCACAATTAAATCCAGGGAGTTCATCTTCTCCAGGGGCCATGTGTGGGAAAACCTTGACTGTTGTGAAGGGCTTAATCAATCAGAACAAAATAACACAAGATACAGAAAATATTGAACAAAATATCATACACACACTATACAGGGCAATTTAGAGCATTCAATTTTACGTTAAATCCATGTTTTTGGAATGTGGGAGGAAACCCATGAACCCGGAGGAAACCCACACAGACACGGTGAGAACATGGAAACTCCACCCAGATTGGGATTCGAACCGGGAATCCCCAGCGCTCAGAGTCGAATGTACTAACCAATAAGCCACCGTGCCGCCCCACAGTGAGATAATTGACAAAAATGAAAAGTGTCAAAATAAATTTCCAGAGTAGAAGGAGGTCAAGCTCTCAAGATTAAGAGATTTTTCTGAAACGAATAACTTTTTCTCATATTATTAGTTAACCGAAAGTTCTAATTTTCTAAGTTTTAACCTGTTTTCCATTTCAGAAATTACATGAACGAGCAGATGGGTTATGAAACAGAGAGAGTTATACGTGGGTATGAGCTTGTTGTCCATTGTGTAATTACATGCTTGATCCATCACTGAGTCATTTTCCCCCCCCAATAGCACTCGGGTCATCCTGACCTTCAGGCCATTTAGGTCAGAGGGTCCTCTCGTCAATCAGTTACACCACCAATAATTACACAGTTCTGCTGATCTGAAGGATCCCCGCCTCTCTAAGCCGATGCAGCACTATGGAAACAAGAAGTCTGGTTTAAAAGCCCGTAAGAATTTTCTCTACAGAAAATCAGATCCAATAATGTGAAGAATCCGAAATGATCCTGAGGGGTGGTCCCAGAGGCTCCTCAGTCTTATTAAGAATTAAAGGAGAAGAATGAAATTGGGTATTGACACTCTTGTTTCTCTTTATATCATATAATTATTTACTAATGGAACATTATAAGAATCAGCAAAAAAATACAGCAAAAAAATAAATAAATCATTCATTCATTCATTTATTCATTCATTCATCATCTTCTTCTTAATCCTCTATGGGAGTCGCCCATTAAGGGTAGAACGTCTCGGCCGCTGGGCAAATACACCCAGGACAGGGTGCCAATCTATCGCTGAGCACACACTCACTCACACCCACACAGACTAAAGGGGCAATTTAGAGCAGCCAATTTACCTTGAATCCATGTTTTTGGACCGTGGTAGGAAATCTCAAAACCCGGAGGAAACCCCCGTTGGGATCCCAGTTTGGGATTTGAAACAGGAATCAGCTAAAATAAATAAAAAAATAAAAGCCAAAAAGTTTTGAGTGTGAGGAGCCTTTGGTGTCAGATGCAGATTGCAGATTTCTGATGTAAACAGGCTGCAGGGGGACGGTACTAAAAGGACTGTTTGGAGGTAAACAGCAGCCACTTTAACTTTGATTTGCATACTTCAAATGAATGATAAAAGCATTAAAGGCTTAGTCAGTAATGGTTTCTAAAGGTCTCCATTCTGGTTTGTCCTTATTCCAGCACTCATTCTCAATTTCCGGGAGTAATGCTGGCGAATGGTAAAATGTCTTCGTTTACATAGTGTTAAACGCGGACAGAGATGACAAGATGGATGAGCCGAGCAAAGTAGAAAGGGTGTAAACCAATTAGAAACAGGAAACTCTCCTTTCAAATAACTCCCACTCCACTTAACTGTCAGTGGTCAACCAGAGGCCAGTGTTAGCGGGGACGCCCAGAACTGTTGAAATGTTGACCCAGAATGACAGACACCTTCTTTATTCCTTGAACTTATTTGAATAGAGTTCATGCAAATGGTCAAAGTGTTAATGGATAAGTCTCCCATTGAGTCTTGGTTCTCTCAAGGTTTAAAAAAAAAACACACAATATAACAGGATGTTTTTTCTTGCCACTGTTGCTTCGACTTGCTTTTTGGGGGTTATGGCTCATGACCCTGTAAAGCTGCTTTGTGACATCGTACTGTTGTAAATAATTTACTTGAACTTCAGTGCATGTTAGCCAGAGTGATTTCTGACCATGTTTATGAAGAACATGGAGAACGTTCCAGCAAACATAGCATGGAAACATCCTTAATAGGTCACCAGCCTATCCCAAGGCAGAAACAATGACAACATTCATACATTCACCTTCAGAATTTAGGAGGAAAGCGGAGCTCTTATTGTAAAGTGCAAAAAGAGCACGCACTCCACCCTGCTTGAAGATCAAACCCAGAACATTCTTGCTGAGAGCTGAGTGTGATATCTGCCACATCGCCACGCCACTATGAACATTAATAATGCATGTCATTATAATGCAAAAGACTTTCTGCTTAATTGAATGAATCCAGATTTGCAATGAATCAAAATCAGCTCATTAATGAAGGAGGTACACTTCTACCCCTTGAGCCAACCATACTGTTTCTTCAGCGATTATCATGATTAGCATAATTATCATGGTGAACTGATTGGTTTTTAAGGTTTAGTTAATCATAAATAAACAGAAAAACCAAGCTGCTTGCGAATTCAGTGCTCCGTATCTGTTTTAAGCCATGAACCATTCACATTGCTCAAACTGACTTCATCACTTTGGTTATTACCCCCATCATGTCCCTGTTCTTTGCTTCCGCTCCCCATCAGCCCCTGCAGAGGATTTATTTGTTTCATTTGTCTAACACAAGCTCAGATTTATAATTATATGTTTGTCAGTTGTAAGGGGGAAAAGTCATCTAAAAACCTATTCCACCTAAAACTCAACCTCTTCATCGCTTTAAGCAATAACCTTCTTATAAGAGAAAATTCCTAGATCATTTATTCATCGCAAAATTTACAGGATATTTCCCAGTGGTGTGCTGCCTATCAGTGCTTGATGTCTCATTTCTCCAGTGAAGTATTAGAAATGATCACAGTAATAGGAACAACCCACGAACACACGATAACTTGTAGCGAGATGATGTTTACGCTCACAAAAGGAGAGGAAGCCTCCTCAGAGACCATGCACAATAATAACATGGATCAGGCACAGACCTTTTCTCAGAGCCAATTTAGTTTATAGTTGCACGTGCGTGGAAACAATTAAAACGAAAATGATTCATATAGAATTTATGGTATGATTTTTCAAATAACACATTTATGCCACGGACCTCATAAGACACTTGACATTTCCTAACAAGAGGCCATATGATATCTATATCATATCATAGTCCTTATACTTAAATGACAAAGCACTGATTGTCTGAATGCCTTGTTTGCAGATTTGTGAAATAAAATAAGCACATTTTCATAAGTTTCTCCTAAATTTCCAGGATAATGTTTAGATAAATTCTGATTGTTATTTATTTTAACATCTTTCTGAAGCTGCAGAACCAAACCCTTTAACATGTTATTAAATTACGTAATAATGTTATTACAATGTAATAAACTATAATGTGTTTAAAGTCATGCTCTGATTAGCAGCGCAGCAGGTTCCTTATTATATTCAGATAGATATTTTGTGCATGTTTATTAGCACACCAGATTGTTAAGAGTATTTTTGTATTATGTACTACACTTGATAGTTAATAACACAGCACGAAAGTACAATATTTAGGCAAAAGTATGCATTTGGCTTTAATGAAATCTGATCTGCTACTTTCTTTGTGCCATTATTTACAGCTGTATCTCTTCTGAGAATGTTTTTTTTTATGTTTGTGGGAGTGTTTATTCATGCAGACAAGAATCTGTAAGATTAGTCACTGATGCTGAACAGTGTCTAAACTACTGAGTAGTTCATCCCATAGCGATCTAATGAGGTTAATTGTGTCAACAGGACTGGATCACATACCTGAAGTCAATGATTGATGAATACATGTGTATATTTCAGAAAGGTCATGATAAACTAAATCCATCCATCCATTATACACACACTCACACATCCACACACACAAACTAGGGACAATTTAGAGCATTCAATGTACCTTGAATCCATGTTTTTGGAATGTGGGAGGAAACTTGAGAACCCGGAGGAAACCTATGTGTACACAGGAGCATGGAATCTTCACTGATAGATTCGTAGCGGGAATCCCCAGCGCTGAGAGGCGAACGTGTTAACCACTAACCACTTTGATATAAATCAAAAATATAATGATCTGGAAGAAAACTATGGACACCCATTTCTGCCCCGAAGAAGGAAGAATGGCAAAGCAAGAATTCTGACTTCTATTCTCAAATTTTTGATTTTATCTCAGAAGACTGACTTGTAATCTTAGTAAATTAATTATTTTTTAATAAAAAGTCCTAATTCTCAAATAATTTTTCCTTTTATTTCTTGTTGGTGGTGGAAATGGGCTTCCAAAATTCTGTTATCATGAAATGAAAAAATTAATAAATGCTGAGATAAAGAGAATTTTGAGATTAAAATTCAGAGATACTTCGCCTTTTTTCTTCTTAGTGGCGTAAATGGGCTTCCCCACTGAAGCTTTATTTTAATTTATAGTGGTGATTTAACTGTAAATTAAACCAACCTCCTCAAAAGCTATAACAAAGGGAGCTGTCCGGTGGTCAAGGTGCTGAAACAAATTACATTTATTTAAGACGAACGAGAGCTTAGGTAACAGAAAATGACAAATTATGGCGAATTTCATCGCATGTTTTAATTATATTTAATCCAGTTTATCTTGACATTCCCCTCAATACCCCACACATGGATCATATCAAATAAAACATGGGAATAATTTTGTTTTAACGTCTGAGCAGGCGTCAGCACGTTTTTATAGAATGTAGGTTAGTGTTCAAACAGCCTACTGACCCTCAGCAATCAAATTCAATGTTAGAAATAACCGAAAGTGACATCACACCTCCATCACGCGCATAAAAACAAAAATGACAAGCCGGTGAGGACTCATCATGACGCAGATTTGTTGGCGGGGTTGCTGTTTCCTGTTGCGTCGGGGTGTGACCTGAAGTCTTTAAATCCTTTCGTCGGAAGCGAGAACGAGTCACACGCTCGAAGTGGAAAGAAAGCGCGCGAGGAATGAAGATCAAACAGACGCGCAAAGGAGCCGAAGAGCGCGCAACTGGCACCGACTTCCACAGCGCAATGAGTCCTGCGCACAGTGCCAGCCTCGCGCTCACCCTGCTGCTCCTGATCTCCTTCATCCCGCCGTGCACAGGTAACCCAGTGCGCCCTCATCTCCTGCATCCCGCCATGCACAGGTAACCCTCACAGTGCGCTCTCATCTCCATCCCGCCGTGCACAGGTAACCCTCACAGTGCGCCCTCATCTCCTCCATCCCGCCGTGCACAGGTAACCTAGTGCGCCCTCATCTCCTCCATCCCGCCGCGCACAGGTAACCCAGTGCGCCCTCATCTCCTCCATCCCGCCGCGCACAGGTAACCCTCACAGTGCGCGCTTATATATATCCCGCCGTGC
>JAOUQT010072755.1:0-20430 GCA_025769995.1 Xyliphius kryptos
CGCAGACACGGGGAGAACATGCAAACTCCACCCAGATAGGGATTAGAACCGGGAATCCCCAGCGCTGAGAGGCGAATATGCTAACCACTAAGCCACCGTGCAGTCCACACTTGAATCAGTTTAGGCAAAATCTCTGCTTTATCACAGTTTCAGGCAAGATTGATGCCAATGAAGACACTTTTACACATAACCAGGCAAAGTTTCTCTTCTCTCTTTAACTCTCTAAACAGTGGTTTTGCTTCATGACGTATTTGGGCTAAATTTAGTAAAAAAAAAAAATGTTGAATCAAAGCTTCCAAAATCCTTACACTGCATTTTTCAGGCGTTAACACCTCAACTAACTCCACATATAATAATGGCTAAGTCTAACATGTGTAATTAAATAAACAGTTCTAACAATAGTTAAAGAAATGTGCGCTGTAAACAGAAAACCTCACCTACGCTGACTAGGGGTAATGAACTTAAATTGCTCAGATTTACTGTCTGGATAGAGTAAACATATGACTTAGTTTTTGAAATCATTTGGCTAAGCTAGAACATCTACTGTTCTATAAAATCTACAGTATATTACATTTGTTGCATATTCAGCTGGTTTGGTTGCTTTTTTTTTTTACAAATCCTTCTTCCATTGCCAGTAATTGTGGTTCTCTGTATATTCTCTATACATCTTAAAGTATGCGGCCCCCCAGGTCCATATGTGTTTGATGAACATCTCATTTTAAAGCTATTTCTGAAATATAAAGCAGCTTTTGCTCATCTGTTAATGTTTTCTGCTCGCTGTGTAAAATATATGCAGGGGGATGAATCCACTGAACTAAAATGAGTGTGAGGTCAGGTACTGATGTTTGGTGATAAGGGCTGGCTTCCACCACCAACACATCATAAGCATTCTCTAAGATATCACTGCACCCTTATTTTGATTTTACCTTGTTATGTATTTATGGACATCCATCTGGGAAAGAATATGGACCAGAAAAAGACAATTTAAAAAATAACACATTTAAAGATTCTAACGAAAGAAATCATTGGTTACAAAGTTACAATGATTTCATGCACTGTGGCACCCAATGATTTCCGGTGACTTGTGGTTAGCACGTTAACACACTTCTTAGCGCTTGGGCTCCAGGTTTAAATCCCGTTCTGGGTGGAGTTATCATGTTCAGGTTTCTAACGGGTTCTTTGGTACCCTCCAACAGTCCAAAAACATGGATTTGCAATGTCGGGACTCTACATTGTCCCTATATAGTGTGTCTCTGTCTGTCAGGCTTTTGTTTTAAAGGCTTCTATCTTTAAAACAAAAGAACAACAGAACTTGCCATTATCGCTTCAGTTTGCTCTCTGGAGGTTCTTGGAAAATTGTAACACTATTTATATATCGTATTAGTCTTATAGTCTATTATTTCAAAACAAACTTAAACTGCCTAATCCTATATTAGGGATTGGGGTCATGGGGTTTCCCAATGCCATCCAGGGGCAAACATTGCCAACACTGGGCAGATACACCCAGGACAGGGCACAATTCATCACTGGGTACCCACTCACCCATAAACACAGATACACAGACACACACTTTATAATAAATATTAAATCCATGTTTTTGGACTGTGGGAGAAAAATAACGCAAAGAAAATACACACAGATGAGGAAAACATGGAAACTCCACCCAGATCAGGATTCAAACCTGGATTCTCAGCAGTGAGAGTCACTGTGCCACCCATCTGGGTATTTACATAAAATCAGATCTTTTTGTTTATTTTTCTTCTAAAGAATTTAGTTGTCATATGGCAGTTTGCAGGTTAGTCTGCAATTATATCCCCAAACCTCTGAAGGAAATAAAACGAAAAGGCCAACCTATAATTACTTGTATTTTTTTATTCTGGCTAATTTTCTGACCAAAAATTTGTGGTTTGACCCAAGCGTGAAAAAAAAGCCAGATTGTTATTTCTGCAATGATTCACATGGAAAGTTTTTCATCCAGCCACCGTGTTTCTGTACTTCCACACTCCCCACGATTCTATAAGCAGTACCCTTTACATCACTTTATCCAGCATTTGCCGTTGTGCTAGGTGGACTGGAGCTTGTGTGTGTGGCCATCTGCTCATGGAAATCCCAATCATTGTAGCTTGATGCAGCCAGATCTCACGCTGAAGCGTCTTTGTAAAACAGTTTGCAACTCAGTGATAAGTGCTGTAACAAAACATACGCAGTACGACCCGTTTGACTGCCAGCATTTGTTTGTGGAAATTACATAACTGTACTGTATGCTTGATTTTAAGCACATGTGAGAAGCAGTGGGTGTATCTGCAATTCCAGAACCCACTAATTAGAAGTGCTGCCCACATACTTTTGGCTAAGTAATGCATCACCCTTCATAATCAAAAAACCTGACAACTTTGGATAATTTTGAGGTTTTTGCTTAGGTTCTAAACACCCGCTTGTTACGTAACACAGATGCCCACATGATGACATTTGGTGGCAAGTGGAGTTTTCCATTTTGGAGTTAGGCCACAGAATGTACCTCTGCTCTGTGCTCCTTGTTTACCAGTGAAGCATTCGGGAGTCCACATGTAAACAAACTGTCGACTAGGGTGCCGTCATGCGATGTAACTGTGGCATTCGAAATAAATTCTACGCATCTCCGTAACATGGTACTCATCAATCAGTAGAGGCACAGAGTGCGTTGTTGACTGGAGGTGGGTTCTTTGTGTTTGTTTAGTTCACTTCTGATGTGTGAACCACATCACAATTCATTCAGCTATCAAGATGTTACATGTCCAAGCAACACGTCATTAGGCAGATTTAAACAGTGCTGATTTGTCCCTGGCTGCACAAGCGCACTGGAACATCTGTGCAGAGAGAAAGAAGACTACGCTGGCGTGGGAGAGGAACAGCATGGATGAGAGAAGTGAGGTGGAGAGGGATTCGCAGAGGGAAAGTCAGGGAACATGAAATAGAGGAAAAGTTAGTGAGAACCAGATTGAGCGCTAAAGTTGGAATGCAAGAGAGAGACAGAGGTGAGAGATGCATACATCAGTGGATCAGTCAACACACACACACACACACACACACACACACACACACACACACACACACACAACACACAAGATCATTCACATGTGAAAGTGAATGAGGATGAAACTGGCCTGAGTCTCGAGCTGGCTGGAAAGGAAAGGGAAAGCATTACAAAAAGACTGGGAAGCAGATGACTGATTAAGACAGATATAATGACAGTCAGAAGGAGAGACTTGGAGAATACAGAGTACATTAGGCAGAAAGTGAGTCAGGATACTGATTTAATCTGATGGGTGTGTAAAAGTTCGAAGTAAGTGATGGTTAAGTCCTTCGTCACATTCATTCGGTTTTCTTATCAAAGGCTGTTTTTGTTTTTTCTCCTGCACAGGGACCTAAAATATTTGTGTCTGGAACCTGGAAGCGATTTTTGACTATTTTCCACCTTTTGAGAACCAAATGTTCCAATTCAAGATCCACAGTTTGGTGTTTAGATTCTGCACTAACAAAAGCAAATGGAAACCAATGGGGTTTCTGTTGCATCTTCATTATTCATTATGCGTAGCAAGTAATAACATACACACCAATAAAAAGAATCAAATTAAAAAATAAAACATAAAACAACTAGGTTTCATGACCAAATCGGTTTCTGCTCTAATACGCTTCTTTATTCTGCACAAACCAATACAAAAGTTTAGCCAAGTTGCTTTAGCCTTGTATCTTATTTTTGATAAACCTACAACTTTCACACACTCTGGATAACACTGATGCTCTAGGTACTGAGAATTCAGGTATCAAATCCCGAGCTGGGTGCTGTTTCCATGTTCTCCCCATGTCCGCATGGGTTTCCTCTGGGTTTTCTGGTTAACTCCCTGTTTTCCACTTAATGAAGATACTGAGATGATTAAAAACACTATATTGAAATTATATTCAAATTAAAATGATTATTCAAAACACATATGCCCTGAGGCGCCCTGTCCTGGGCAGATACACCCAGGACAGGGAGCCAATCTAATCGCTGGGTACATACTCACACACACAGCCACACACACCATACAGGGCAATTCAGAGCATTTACCTTAAAGCCATGTTTTTGGAATGTGGGAGGAAACTGGAGAACCCAGAGCAAACCCACGCAGACATGAGAAAAACATGGAAACTCCACCCAGATTGGAGTATCGAACCGGGAATCCCCAGCGCTGAGAGGCAAATGTGCTAACCATCAAGCAACCGAGCCAATTCCCCTTAAATCCATGTTTAGGACTGTGGAGGAAACTTGAGAACCCTGAGAAAACCCACATGAACATGGGGAGAACTTGGTAACTCCACCCAGATCAGGATTCTAACCTGGCTCCCAAGCGCTGAGAGATGGGAGTGCCTACCACTTAGCCACCCTTGTTTAATTCATAGGAAAATATGATTTAAGAATCAGTCCTAAAACACATTTGATGTATTAATGGGGAATTTTACGATATGCAGTAACCACTGATGGATCATTATTATTTGTGAAACTTTCTTGTCATGTCTAGAAGACTGAGATTGTATTGGTCACTAAAAGATCTTTGAACCAGTTTTTTACACACATTCTCTGTTTGCGCTACTTGAAACGGTCCTCAGGGTGATGATATCAGTGACGTTCAATGGAAGCTCATACACTGATGAGATGATTAGTTTAGAGCGCTGCACAAAAGACCTAATCAGTAACGTTTACTGACAAATAGACTGTGAGATCATTATTATCAGTAAGCCTGATGAGAGAACATGTCATGGATAAATATTTTGGCACACTCATCAACACCGACAACAGGGTCTGAAACAGGTTCATAGGCAATTATTAACAGTTTGGAATTCATTCTGTGTGTCATTTATACCGAGATATTTAATTGCATGAGACCAACTGTCTGATTTTTCATATTATCTTCCACTTAATCCTCTGCCGGGGGAAGGGGGGGGGGCAGATACACCCAGGACAGAGCGCCAATCCATCACTGGGCACACACTCACGCACACTACTAAGGGGCAACTTGGAGCTGCCAATTCACCTTGGATCCACGTTTTTTAATCTGTAAGACAAAGCCAAAGTACCTGGAGTGAACCCACGCAAACATGGGGAGAACATGGAAACTCCACCCAGATCAGGATTCGAACCTGGATCCCCAGCACTGTGCTAAGCACTAAGCCACCATGCCTAATTAATAATAATGATAATAATTATCATTATCATCATAAATATTATTATTATTATTGGGGCATGGTGGCTTAGTGGTAAGGACTTCTGCCTCTCAGCGCTGATCCAAGTTCGAATCCCGATCCGGCGTTCACATGTTCTCCACGTATCTGCATGTGTTCTCCGTGTGTCTGCTCTAAATGGCTTCTATATAGTGTTTGTTTTAGTGATGATGTGCCCAGTGATGGATTGGCACAATGTCCTGGGGGTGGCTGCCCAGCACCCAATATGTTCTCGCCTAGTTGGACATGGGAAACCCCCCTTATTGAAGCATTAAGCAGAAGATAATAATATTATTATTGATATTATGAAGCCTTGATGAAGCTTAATATGGAAACAGAGTGTAATGATTGAAGTATGTTAAAGGTGTCCTTCTCACAGTTGTTATCAATTTGTCCTCATAACTCACCTGATTCACGTGTAAACTTGATCTGGTAAATCAACTCTGATTTGACAGTTTCGATGTGGGAGAACATGTGTGAACTGGGGGCTTGCCAGAACAGAAATCCTGAGCAGTTTGCCAGTAGTAATGGTCATAAAGCTTCTCTAAATATTTGACACATTATTCAGCATGACAGTTCAAAAGAACTGATGAGAAAGTTCAGGTGGGATTGATTAGATTTGGGAATCAAACTTGCAGGACAGTCAAATTCCTAAAGCAGGGCTGGTGACCACTGATCTATAGTTTATCCAGTACTAATGACCAAGCGGCGCCATCTACCGGTGAGGAACGTCAGCCAAAAGGAATCTGATCAGTGACAGCTGTAAAACACCGATAGCCAAAATCACAGCGTCATCGAGCATGTAAGAAGTTCCTTTATGATGAAGCTAGATGAGAACATTTAAATCCTCGCACTTAAATAAATAGCCCATATTGTAAAAGAAGGCTAAACGCAAAATATCGAGATGACACCTAAGACCATGTTTTTATTATAATTCATATTTATTTTTGGCATATAATGTTCGTTTAACAACTGAGAAATATTTAAAAAAAAAACACACATTCATATAATATTCGCGGCTGTAAAAAGTGCTTCCTTTTCCTGGCTGTTGCCAAAATCTGTTTTTTTTTTTTTTTGTCTTTTTTTTTTTAACATTCGGAGAATGTTGGAAAATGTATTCCTCCAACGCTGCAGATGGACTCAGGAAAAGTCAAAGGCACGGAGTCTTTTAAGGGTCGAACATGAACTGTTCACTGCAAACAATGTGGACAGCCATTTGCATAAAGGCACCTTTTTCACATTTCATTTTCATTCTGATGCATAAATACAAAGGTTGCACTGTAAAAAGCACCCACATAGCTACACACGCTCAGAGGCGCAGTCCACATCAGTACCCGAGCCCAGAAATTATTAGGAAATTTGACGCGTAAAATGTGCTTCATCGGGTCGTACAGTCTGACGACACATAGTGCATACAACAAGAAGGGCAGGAACCACAGTATGGACATTTGGCTGCGTCCCAAACGTACTTAGATCACTATGTGAAAACAGTAAACCAGAAGACCTACGCATGCTTACTGTTTTGAAGCTGCAGAACTGTCTAGTTTTTCAGTCTTTACCCTTTGGTACATTGTTTTCGGCGCAAATGTTGATAAACCACAATATATCTTTTACGCACACTGAACCAAATAAAGGCATTAGGCCGTGCGCAATTTAGAGCTTAGTTGGTAAAAGCTCACTGCGAGGGTAGAGAACATTTGGCACGGTTTTAAATTTTTACCACAACTTGTTAGAGGTGTGAAATTATGCCCCAGGTGAGCTGCGCTTTAACGTTGCGCACTTTCAGAAGAGTGAAAGACGAAACAAGTCCACGGTTCGAGGGGAGTGGAGCTTATCAGGGGTTCTGTGTACAAAAAAAAGGCACATGGAGAGCGCAGCTGCCTGGCTTCTTTCTGTATAAACAGTTTTAGTAAATGGTTTGCCACATCTAGTACACATCCAGCGGACGACGGGACAAGCAAGGAAACGAGACAGTTTGTCCACTTAGGCGCAGCCGCCCATGGCTTTGACGTACGAGCCGTCAGGCAGCTGCCGGAAGATGCCCCGCAATGTCTCGAGTTCGCGCGTGAGATGCTCGACGCGCTTACGCAGTCTGTCGTTATCTGCCGAGAGCTCGATGACTTTCTGCTGCGTCTCGGCGTTGCGCATCTTGGCTTTGTCGCGGCTTTTGCGCACAGCCACGTTGTTGCGCTCCCGCCTCAGCCGGTACTCTGCGCTGCTCTTGTCGACGTGCTTCTTGGATTTGGGGCGCTCACCTGCGCCGCTCGGCATCATCTTCATGAGGGTGCCCTGCTGGTGATGCTGATGCTGGTGGTGCGGACTTGGCACCGGGGTGGGCGGAGGCGTCGGGTGACCCGGCTGCAGGTGCACGGCTGTCTGCGCGCAGTGTGCAATCTGGTACTGCAGGTGCGACAGGTGAGGGTGGTGGTAGGCGGGTTGCGTCGGGTGCCCAAGCTCGCCTTCCTCCCGAGGCTCCTGCTTGATGGCGACGGGCCGCATTCGGGGTCCCACCGGTTCGTGGCCCTCGTACATGGGGTCGAGCTTGGCGGGGTCGCTGTAGCCGCTCACGGCGCACCCGTACGCGTGCTGCGGGCCCGGCGCCCCCATGCCGTGCCCATACTCGTAGTCGCCGCTCGCCAGTTTGATCTTGTCCTGCCGCGCACCGCTGTGGAACAGATCTGCCAGGAACTCGTCGTTGAAAGCGGCCGGGTCGATGTACGCGCTGATATCTATGGAGCTCTCGTTCTCGCAGATGACGCTGAGGTCGTCTTTGTAGCCGTAGCCGTAGGCGCTCTGTGGCCGGGGGACTGCCTCGTAAAGGTTCGCTTGCTCCATGGGGTACCTAAAAGCCGCCTGGCATGGTGAAGGGCTCCGGGAATCCAGCTTGAATCCGCGCACTGCCCGGGGCAAACTTTCCCCAAAAAAATAAAAGTTTTGGAGCGGGCTGCAGAGTGGATCCCGTGAGCTTTTGAAGCGCAAAGACAGTTACGCAGCGCAGGACCACTCGCTCTACATGTGAGCACAAACCTCTCATCTGTCGGAAGGAGCGTGGCTGTGCGTCTTTTATAGCGAGTTGGCCACACCCCCAGCTCATAGTGCGCCTGCGCGTCAGTGCAAACGCTTCGGTTGTATTGACGTTTCGTACGGCACAGGCACGTTTGACATGTAACGCAGAAGCCTGTCGCGAAACGTCTTCAGGAAAGTCGCTAAATATCCACGACGTTAAACGAATCTCCATTTCAATACGATCACAAACAGAAGAACCAGATTTTTTAAACGTAGACGTGATATAAAATTTATTCCTTTAACGGGTGATCCAATCATCAGCATAGGTAGGTAAAATAGACTATATTTACTGAACAATGTATATCAAACCAGTAATAATAATAATAATAATAATAATAATAATAATAATAATAATAATAAGGTCACTTAATAATGTGTTACAATCCGACTTGTACCAAAACAGCATGCATACAAAAATGAAAACATACCGAATAGATCCGATTATGGATTTTAATTTGATATATTATTCATTATTCACCTCGCTGAAATGACCGATGACCGATTCCTGACATGACCCGAAACACAAATTCAGATACACATTAGTCACATACAAAGTTAAAAGCCAACTGAACATACACTGATTTGTTTCAAAGCCTTATTTTACATAGCTGTAAGTGTGACCTGAATAAAGAAATAATTTTGAAAAACCTGTCTGCTTTTTGGAGAGGCGACCAAACCCAGTTTAAACAAACATGACCCATAATCGATCAAAAAATGCATTAGATTCCACGACATCCAAATGGAATTGCGATATCAGGAACAGCTGGCATATAGTAGCTGAGCCGAATAAACCTTTTTCTCGGAATGTAAAAAATTTAGAATAATAAAGGCGTAAAACGAGCCGAACGACTATAGTCGGTGTGTTTTGGACAGTTCGTGAATTTTGCCGGAATTATGGTGTATTTTTCAATCTAATAGACGGCCGATACGAACATGACTGGATAGGCACCATGAAAACGCGCATCTAACTGAATGAAAGTTAAAAACAAGGACGTGACGGGCGCGCGTGGTTTTGCATGTGGTGCGCGCGAGCTTCCCCAATGAGCGCGTGTGCAGCTCCCTCTATTGTTTCTGATCATAGCGATCATATATATACACATATTGAATATACATAGGCACCTGTTCCAAAAAAAAGATATAAGTTAATTAATTTCCAAAATTTAATTCTGCATTTAAATGATTTTAATTATTTATTTATTTTTACATAATTTGAGCTTTCATCCTATAAAACCCAGCTCAAAAATTAGAATACTGTGTGGAAAAATCAGCCCAAATTATGCAGGTCATGAATAAGTGTCCCACACTTATCCAACTCAAAGCGCCTGCAAAGGTTTCCCAGGTGTCATTAAATTGCTTCAGTTTGGTTTAATTTTCTCAGTTTGGTTTAATACGGAGAAGATTGCAGACATAAAACCTGATCAGAAGACCATTACTGATACCCTCTGTAGGATGGGTAAGCCACAAAAATGTATAGGTGAGGGTGGCTGTTCATAGAATGCTGTGTCCAAGCATATTGTATTAAAGTATTAAAGCTCAACATCGCTTTGAAAGCACCATATTTTGATTGATCCTATTTTTTTCCTGCAAAAACTGGGTAGTTTGGACTGATTTCTACACAGTATTCCAATTTTTTGAAATCCTGTTTTTGTGGGTTTTATGAGCTGGAAGCCCAAATTATTTAAGAAAAATCAACAAATAAATACTTGAAATCATTTAAATCGTGGGCCCTGAATCTATAATCTATGATGAATCTATAATCTAAAGTTGAAAGTTTTTATGCGTTAGTTCTCCTCAAAATCATCACAAAGCAGGTATTATTTGGGTGGTGAATAAGCACTGCAGTTACATAATACTGCTGTGATATGTTAGTATACACTTACTGCACACGTCACAAAGCATATATAAATTATTAATTACATTTCCATTTAGTAATTTGGCAGACGCTTTTATTTAAAACAACTTACAAATGAGAGAACATAAGTGAGTGGTTAAGTAGAAACCAGCTATACTGTAGTATCATCAAACCTGATCATTATGTAATTTGGCTTCTATGTTTTCTTTTAGGCGGCACGGTGGCTTAGTGGTTTGCACGTTCGCCGCTCAGCGCTGGGGGTTCCCTGTTTGAATCCCGATCTGGGTGGTGTCTCCATGTTGTAACAGTGTCCGCATGGGTTTCCTCAGGGTTCTCCAGTTTCCTCCGACAGTCCAAAAACATGGATTCAAGGTAAATTGAGTGCTCTAAATTGCTCCGTATAATGTGTGTTTGTGTGTGAGTGTGTGAGTGAGTGTGTGCCCAGCAATGGATTGGCGCCCTGCCCTGGGTGTATCTGCCCGGCGCCCGAGAGCTTTTCTCCTGGATGGGCATGGGGAACCCCACCGCAACCTTAGTAGAGGAATAAGCAGAAAATAATGGATGGATGTTTTATTTTTTTATGATTTATTCATAGCAAGTGTTTGACGAAAAAAGTTGATCAGAATATTTTATTAATCCCTGGGAAATTGCGGGATCCCTGGGGGGTTTCAGGAATGTTACTCCAGCAGCACTGCTGTGTCTGATCCACTTCTACCATCGTAACACACACTCACATACAAAGTATATAACACTGCAATGTTACAGCAGTATAATAAACTATAATATCTGCTTGGTGGTAATCTTGTTTAATTCAGTCATTGTCACATAATTTGGAAAAATTGGACCGGCCTTCACACAAAGTCATGAATTTAACCCATCAATTTCCTTTGAGAGGAATTAAAACAAAGACTGATAGCCAGACTTGCATGTCTAAGTCACACTCAACTTAAAAATCATGTTCTTGGTGCAAAACCTAAAATACCCAAAAGCAAAAATTTTAAAAAGCACAATATAACAGATGTTGGTCCTAGAATTCTGACTAGAATGGTTCGTAAGGCGATTGTTTAAAGTAGATGTGACATTACAAAATGTTAAAGCATACAATTAACACTGAAAGGCCTGGAAAAGGTAAAGACACAGAGACTTTTACAACGGACTACTGAAGTAAAACTTTACTCAGACCCGTGTATGTTTAACACATTCTGTAGTCTCGTGCACAGATTCCAAGTTACACCTTGCAAATTTGACATTTAATGACTGAATAAATAGACTTTTCTCTGTCCCACGAAAGTTACTGGCATCAAACTGATCGTGTTGGTTTATGATAAGAGTCCATCATTTTAATCAGTATCGCTTATGTAAGCCTGACCCCCGTGTTGGATTTAAAATGCACATTTTGAAACATTTGAGTTCACTGCTAAGCCCTAACCTGATATGACTTTTTAGTGAAAAAAAAAGACTTGTCACAAAAGGAGCTGTTGCAAACCATGCAGTCTGCTTTTATTCAAGTTCTGAAGCTGGTGCAAGACAAATATATCAGCTTACTTTTATTTTATTAATGACCTAGAATTTCTGCATGTTAAAAGTTTTAGGATCTACAAAAGATGATTTTTTTTAAGATGGAGCTGTACATGTGTGTAGAACATCATTTAATAAAACTGCATTAAAACACAACATAATGTGTGCTACCTAATTTCTTTTTAATTCTAATTGATGTAAAATAAATAAATAAATAAAAAACACTTGAAATATTTAATATACTATAAGGATTCATGCATTATACTCTGCTTAAAGGGCTGGGGGGGGGCTCCTCTATAAGGGCCGGGGGGGGTGTCCCATGCCCACCCAGGGGAGAGCGTCTCGGGCGATAGGCAGATACACCAATTTATCACTGGGCACACACAAACACAGACTATAGGGGGCAGCCAATATACCTTAAATCCATGTATTTGGACTGTGAGAGGAAACTGGATAACCTGAAGGAAACCCACGCAGACACGGGGAGAACATGGAAACTCCACCCAGATTGGGATTTGAATGCTGAGAGGCAAACGTGCTAACCACTAAGCCACCGTGCCACCCATTATCCAATATGAATATAAATAAATTATCCAAAATATAATTTGGGATAATTGTAATGATTTATAGACATGTCTGTGGTTTTTAAGTACTTTTACAACCAAATGTCCAAAACACAATACATTTTTATAAAAAGGTTATTTATTATGTAATGTAACATTTACAATGTCTTTTCATTAAGAATTAAACCAGAGCTCCCAGAGTAAACCCATGAAGTCGACATACAGACACCACTGTCCCACCTACCAAAGAACACAACCCCTAACACAAGAGAGTATACTACAGTGTTTGAAGAATATTAAGGACTGTATGTCCACACAGCTACACACAGAGGAATCTGCCCTCCTCATTCAACCCATCCATGCAGTGAACCACACACAAACACACACTGACTGAAGTGAGAACACGTGCCTAGAGTGGTTGACAGCCTTGCACACGGTGCTCAGGGAAAAATTTGGGTTAGGTGTCTTACCCAATGGCACCTCAGCCATAGTACTGTGTGGGACTGGGAATCGAACCTTGGACCTTAAAATTATCCATTCGCCTACAGTGCTTACACACAGAAGAACGGTCCACATTTAACCCATCCGGGCACTGAAACACACACATATACACACACTGAGTAAAGCGAACGTATCCGGAGCTGTGAGCAGCTTTGTATACGGCACGCGGGAAGCAATTGGTGTTTAGGTGTACTTGATGGGACTGGGAATCAAACCATGGACCTTAAAATTATCTATTTGCCTACAGTGCTTACATACAGACGAATAAGTCCTTCTCATTTAACCCATCGGTGCAGTGAAACACACATATACACACAGTAGTAAAGTGAGCATACGTGTACATGACGCCCAGGGAACATTGAGTTTGTGTGTTGGTTGTACTAGAAATCAAACCAGGAACCTTTAGCGTGCAAGGCTGGTGGTTCCTTAACCACAAGCCTACGTTTGTCTGTCCTGAGATGGACTGGAGACGTTGTATACTGTTTAGTCATGTTACACACGAAATGCTGGGATAGGAATCAGCAAAAACAGTGACTAAAAAGAAACTACTTTTGAAAATGATGGTGGTAATTACTTTTGATTACATTAATGTCGCCATGGTGGATAAAAATTTAAATCTCCAAATTGTTTGCCCTTTAAATACCGCACAATGTTTCTGATGAGTTCAAATCGTGGTTCTGAGAATAGTGTACCGTTTCACCTGATCAAATGTGTCCTATGATCTCATCCACATCCTCTCACATTAAAAACACCCTCAAACTATATCGCACTGTAATTGGCTGCATTATCCGTCACTCACCCACTGAAGGCAGGTGCCTTTTGCTGATTGGCTGAACACGCACATTTCCCTATATGGTAAAAAACGATTTCGCAATAGTCCCAGGCACGGCTTAGCGAACCAAACAATAACAGCTCCGGTCCTTCTGTCGCGTCGGTCGGCATCGCCGTACGGCATGTTTATTGCATAAATGAAGCCGAACATTTTCTAAAGGTATGTTGTGTATTTCAATCTAAACGATAACACATCAGCCGAGTGCTTTGTCTGTCAGGTCGTTAGCTGTTAACAGAGAACTTGTGGCTTGCTGCTGATTGCACAACAGGTTTCGGTTTTTATTGGCGAGTCTTTTGAATTGTCAACGTATGATATTACGAAAAATAAGTCTCGGGGTAAAGCGATTATTCGTTCTTTTACCCAGCAAGGCATCAGAAATGGAAGTTTTGTGGATGAGCGCGGTGTGTATTGCGTCATTATTCGTACAGCTATAACTGCCTCGTTTTAACTGTTTACTAAATTTGACAGGTCGGCGCTTTTAGTCGTAGTTTGAGGGGCGAGTGTTGGAATTAGTGGAGCGCATTTAGGCAAACTTTACACATTACTTATGATGGTTTCGGTTTTGAAAGTCCGGCGACGGCTAACAGCTAAAGTTGCTAGCTCAGTAGCTAGCTAGCGGTATTCCCCGTCATTCCTGAGGAGTAACGTGTTCGCTGATTACTGTGAACTCATTATCATCCTACAGCCTCTTTACCCCAAAAAAACAGCTCCCAACAGAACTGAAGGGCACTGCGCTCTGGTAGCATATTTCCTAAAATCTTACGTTTGCGATTTTGTTTCTCACCTTGTTCTTACGGCACAAAGAACGATGGAGGAGGGGGGAGGCGATGATGCAACCGCGAGCAATACTGGAGTTCCACGCTGACCGTGGTGGGCTCAGGTGGAAGAGATGTAAACACAACGCCCAGAGGTGTGGCTGCAATATTTAGGGGTTATTGTGCCGTAATGTTTTTGCTTACATTTTATTATTGTGATATTATTTTTTTTGGGGGGGGGGGGCTGATAGCAATTCACACAGGTTGGACTTTAAAATTACCCTAGTTTATAATAAACAACCTTGCAATTTGGACCCACACTCGATTTTGTTAATTAGTTCAAAACTAGTTCAAGAGAATTTGGACCCACACTCGATTTTGTTAATTAGTTCAAAACTAGTTCAAGAGTTTTCAGTCAACCCCAGTGTTTTTGGTATCAAAACATTCTACAGATTGTGCTTTTAAGAAATTTTTGGGGAAAAAACTGACTTTTCCATTTAGTTAGGCTTGCTATGGACAAATGAAGCCACACACCAAAATTCAAATGAATTAAAAAAGAATTTAAAAAAAAAATCAAAAACCTCAAAACACTTCACTCAAATTTTGCAACCTAACACAAACTTTCAGCATCAGTCCCTGAGGGGGCAGATTAAATTTGGAGTTCTATAACTGCTTTATGTTTACATTTACTTTCATGATTTTCTTGGGTAAAATGTGTTTAGGAGCCAAGATTGTAAGTCCTACAGACATCAAACTTAGATAACCAAATTTAATTGACTTAATAGTGCGACATAATGAGTTTAGGCTTTTAAATTCTACACATTTGTTTTTTGCAAACTACACTAGGGGTGTGACGAGACACTCCTCTCACGAGACACGATACTGGGTTCACGAGAACGAGACTTTAAAATATTTTAAAGAAACTCAAAAAGAAAAAATGTATAATTCGGCAAAATCATATAACTCAAAGTCAACAGACTGTGGTTTCTCTCACAAATTGAGTCTATCAAAAAGGGAAACAATATTAATAAAAAAGAAAACTTTTCTAGGTCCTATATAGTTTAAACATTAATTGCAAATTATCAATTTGCATAAGTCATATTAAGACTGCTAGAAGTGTAAACAGACTTTTTTTCCTCTCAAATACAGTACAGAGCTTAGGGATTAGTATGACTGCCTGTGATATTCTTGAAAAAGAACATGACTATCAGCATGTCTACATTTTCTCGAAGCGGTCGAGACCTTTGGGCAATTACATCATCTCCTGCAGTTGAAAAGACCGTTAACGATCCAGCATACATAACCAGGGAGCTGTTCCAACGTGTAGTCACGTTTATGATTACTTGTGTAGTGGCAGTTGTCACAGTTTTTGTTTTGACATTAACACCTAGAGGTAACGAAAAGCAGCCACACGTCTCACCCGCTCAAGCAAACGAGCGACACGCGTTACACCGAGACCAGCCTGTGTAGCCAGTCAGTGTGCTACATTGTGCGGCTCCAATTTTTCTTCCCGTGCAGCAACATCCATGTTCAATGCATTATCAGTTACGATAATGCAGCCAGACATACAACTTGAAAGTATCGGGAGCAGCTTCTATGCAAATTCCCAAATTTTTCTCTTTTGCTGAGAGCTGCTCTGTCTGATCAGCCGCCGGCATACTGTGGTGCCAGATGCCTCTTAAAGTCCATACCAAAATGTTTTGTTTTGTTTTCGCGAGACAGGTTAAAGCTTGTCACATTTTAATCTTGCGAGATTAAATCTTGTTTTATGGTCATCAAAACCCTAGACTATACACATTATATCCAGACCCCAGGCTCCACACAAACAGCCTTGCAGTTTGGAGTCTTCAGCAACATTCGCTACAATTTTTGATAATTAGCATAGGTTGATTATTCTGCAGCTTGTTCTCTTAAAGAAATCTTTAAAAAGTTGGACTTTTCCATTCAGTGAGGCTGCTACATACAAATTGATCCATATGTAAAAATTAATTGAAACATATTTTTTAGAAATCTAAAACAAATATGCTTCACTCAAAAATTCTACAACTTAACATAAACTTTTAGCATCAGTCGCTGGGGAGGCAGATTGAATTTGGTGCACTTGTGTTTTTAATGAGTTCTATAACGATAAAAAGCATTGGGCAGCCAAGAATGTAAATCCTTTTTAGAGGGTAAATTTAGAGGGTAGGTGCAGCTGGAGTGTATCTTCACTGATAACAAAATTAAATTGGCCTTAATAGTGCAAAAAAAAAAACTAGTATAGACTTCTAACTTCTACACACAAATTTTCACAGACTCCCAGGCCCCCAAAAACAATTTTGCAATTTGGGGTCATATGCTATGCATGCTACAATTTTTGTTAATTAAAAAAATCTGAAAAAACTTTTTTGATGAGCTAGTCCTAGGTTTTTTGGTCAATACCTGTGTGTTTGGCAAAAAATAAATAAATAAATAAATGCAGAGTGCGCGCTTCAAGAAAATCCAAAAAAAGTTTCCTGACTTTTCCATTCAGTCAGGCCACTATATACAAATTAATTCATACATCAAAATTCTAATTATGGGATTTGGCTTTTTTTTAAGTGCCACTGACCAATGACTGGAGCCTCACATCACGCGCGTTGAGGAAAAGCATTCCTTTAAAAAGACACATTTTAGGAAAATGGAACAATTATTAAATGTTAAAAATAAAAACAAAACCGATGAGTCACTTAAAATATTGATGTCGACATATTTTCAGTGTCAACTATGCCGAACAATCACGGGAGCCCTAATGTGAGCACACATGTCCGGAGAGGTGGGCAACCCTGTATATGGCGCCCGGAAAGCAAAGTTTGTTGTCTTGTCTAAGGGTACTTTTGCCATGGTACTTGGGCGGGACGGGAATTAAACCAGGGACTCTTCAGATCACAAGGATGGTTTCTTAACCACAAGCCCATGACAACGCCCATAATGTGACAGTGGTAAATACCCACAGTGATGAAGCACAGATAATTCTGATGCAGATTTAAAAAAAAGACTGGCATGTAGGAAGCATTTAATTTGTTGCCTTCATGAAAATGTTGACAGCCAAAACAAACAAGTCAGCATTGCTGACTTGTAAAACTAGTTTACGGATTCCTGTTAAACAATATTGAAACTACATACTGTAGTATATTTAGAAAGAGAGGAATCACAAGGGAACTATTATGAACACTGGATTTAATTTGATTACTGTGGCTGTGTAATTTACTTGAGGTTTGCAACTGTGCTTTCTAATAAAATGTAAGAATACAATGAGGAACATAAAGCCATATTGGGACACGGTTGTTTATCCATGGTGTTCAATAAAGTAAGATTCTTGTGAGCTGGAGAGCGACTTTGCTAAAATACAAAAAGCACATGTGGTATGATTTAAATAGTAAGTTTGTATCAAGTAGAGGTGTAAATAATATTGATTTGAATCCATTAATCGATTATACACCCAGTGATTTGATGCATCGATACGCCCGCACGTATTGATTAGTGTATTTTTTATCATCCGGCATTTTTTTTGTTGCAATATACACAAGACCTCCTCCATAGCTGCTACCTCACTTGTCTTCCAACTTCCATGAAGTTACGAAGAATATAAAATGTTACGCACTTAAAATATGGAATCGTCTTTCATTCATTATCTTCCGCTTATTCCTTTATGAAGGTCGTGGTGGGGTTCCCCATGCCCATCCAGGGGAGAACGTTTTGGCGCTGGGCAGGTACACCCAGGACAGGGCGCCAATCCATCGTTGGGTGCACACTCACTCACACAACACTATACAGGGCAATTTAGAGCATTCAATTTACCTTGAATCCTTGTTTTTGGGATGTGGAAGGTAATGAGAGAACCCGGAGGAAACCCACACAGACACGGGAAAAAAACACCCAGATTGGGATTCGAAAAGTAAATCCCCAGTGCTGAGACACGAATGTGCTAACCACTAAGCCACCGTGCCACACGAATTGTCTTTTACTCCGAATTTAAATGTTTTTTTTATTAAAATTGTTGCGCTTTTTCACTGACGCTTTTTACAAAAAAACTTCTTTTAAACGGCAGGTACATGATACGTGTCTAATTGTTTGAGTGACGCCGGTGGCTTCTGCCTGAAGACTGAAAACTGTATAAAACACTTAGTTCTGATAGCTTTTATATCTGGTTGTGCTTTTTAAATATACATTTGTAATATATTCAAAATATAATATTATATATTTTTTTAATAAATATATACTGCTTAAAAAGTGAACACTAAAATATTACTGACGAAAATCTTTATTTAGTAGATAGTGGAATGCGTTGAGAACAAAATAACACAAATGATCAAAATGTAAATTAAAATGATTATCCCATGGAGGTCTGGATTTGGAATCGTACTCAAAATCAAAGTAGAAAATCAAATGACAGGCTGATCCAACTTCAGTGGACATTTACACTACCTGAGCAACTTGTGTGGGTTGTAGACACCGCCTCATGCTACCTCTATGGTAAGAGAACTGACCAAAACGTCAGCCAGAAAGGATGGGAACAGAGAAGAGGTGTGTGGTCACCACCTGCAGAAGCACTCCTTTATGGGGGGGGGGGTCTTGCTAAGTGTCTCTCATTTCTACCTGTTGTCTGTTTCATTTTCACAACAGCAAGTGAAATTGATTCACAATCAGTGTTGCTTCCTAACTGGACAGGTTGATTAACAAAAGTGTGGTTGACTTGGAGTTACATTGTGTTGTTTAAGTGTTCCCTTTTTTTAAGCAGTGTAGAAATATGTAGGGTCAGTGTTTGTTTAGTTGTTTTTATTTAATAGTGAATATACTTGACCTGCACAGTAAGCATTAGACTTATTACAGTTGATGTTGCACTTTATTTGACTTTTTTTTATCGAGTAACTGTTCTGTTCATCACAACTGCTATAGTATGATACATTGACAGGTGTAATTAACATGAATACTGATTCTGTATCCCAATAAAAGGCAAATATTTTCCTGTTGATTTTATTTTAAACGTAATGTAAAAAATATTGAATATTGGATTTTATTTTAATCAAATCATATCGTAGGGAATTTTTAGGTATCAACAATAATCAAATCGTTGGTTTAAAGAATCGATATTAGATTAACAACCCCATCAACTGGTCCAAAAATCTAGTATTGGTTTCATCACTGTCTTATAATAACTCAATGCTACAGTGTGGTTAACATTTTCATAGTACAGTGCATTTTTTTCATACTGAACATAGTGTTGTCTGCTACAACTCTGCTAATATGCATGAACATGGTAAGACCATTTATGAAGCACGCATCAATACATTGTGTTTTGCACTCAGCTTTGCATTCAATGTCAAATTTACAATTAAGTAATTGTTTTAAGGTGACACGGTGGCTTAGTGACTAGCACGTCTGCCTCTCAGCGCTGGGGATTCCAGGTTCGAATCACAATCTGGGTGGAGTTTGCATGTTCTCGCCGGGTCTGTGTGGGTTTCCTCTGGGTTCTCCGGTTTCCTCCCACATTCCAAAAACATGGATGTAAGGTAAATTGAATGCTCTAAATTGCCCTGTATAGTGTGTGTGTGTGTGCCCAGCGATGGATTGGCGCCCTGTCCTGGGTGTATCCGCCCAGCGCCCGAGACATTCTCCCCTGGATTGGCATAGGGAATCCCCCCGCGACTCTCATAAAGGAATAAGCAGAAGATAATGAATGAATAATTGTTTTAATAAGACCATTCTATTTTATAAGTTACATTTACCATATGGATACACTTTGTAGTTCTGCCATTAAAGATAGTGGTTCGTTTGTCTACATACTTTAACATATTTTATTAGAGGGCTTTGAAAAAGCCCTCTATTGAAATGCTCGATATTCTTATTATTATTCTTTTTCTTAAGTACTTTTCTGCAATTAATGCGGCCCGAACCGCTCAACGTAGAGACTCAACACGAACACCGTTGCGTAGGTCTTGTTTGACACCTGTGCTATGTATTTTTGGAGTTTGTAACATGTATAGAATTGAAGAAAATTGAGTTTGACTTTGCCCAAATCAAATATGGCCGCCTACTCTCGACCACTCTCTCACTGACAAAAACGGCCGTCGCGCGGCTAATTTA
>JAOUQT010072832.1:0-10233 GCA_025769995.1 Xyliphius kryptos
CAGTCCTCAGTCGCCAATTTAAGTTAAGGATGTTATTGGGCTAATTGGTTGTTAGGACACCCTTACTTAATTGTGATGCAAAGCCGGAACACGTTGAGAATGTTGTCTTATCTCCCTTTTATGCTCACTTATTAGTTTATTGTGTTCAGCTGTGCATCACAATTAAGCAAGGGTGTCCTAACAACCAATTAGCCCAACGTGTACGTATATATGTATGTATATGCATTTTTTTTATCTGATATCTGTGAATGTAAAAAGTAGATGAAACTTTTGTTATCTATCTATCTATAGCTATATGGCTGTATGATAAAGTTCCACATGGAACCTTGTTTGCTACAGTTTAAACCCAAAATAGATTGTGCTGCCGGATCCCCAAAGATCATCCATCCATTATCTTCCACTTATTCCTCTACTGAGGTCTCAGTGGGATTCCCTATACCCATCCAGGGGAGAACGTTGGGCATATACACCCAGGACAGGCAGCCAATCCATCGCTGGGCACACATACACACTCACTCACACAGCCACACACACAAACACACACTATACAGGGCAATTTAGAACATTCAATTTACATGGAATCCATGTTTTTGGACTGTGGGAAGAAACTGGAGAACCCGGAGAAAACCCACATGGACACTGGGAGAACATGGAAACTCCCAGATCGGGATCCGAACCGGGAATTCCAAGCGCTGAGAGGTAAACGTGCTAACCACCGCGCCGCTTCCCCAAAGCTGAGCTAAAGACCTCAAACGGGTACTTCTAATTTAGAAAAATAAGTGGAGTGGAGGTGGAGTTTTTAGAGGTGGACTGACAGGTCAGAACGTTTGCTGATTGGCTGGTGTTTAAATACTGTTTTGCAGCAGTAACACACAAAATATTAAAAAAGCATACATTGTGAGTTTCAGATTTTTTTTAAATTATGTTTCTCACAGTGGACATGCACCTAAGATGAAAATGTCAGACTCTTCTATGATTTCTAAGTAGGAGAGCTTGCAAAGTCACAGGGCGTTTAAATACTTATTTTCCTCACTGTATTGTTATGTATGACCAAAATAAATTAATCTGGAAATGTGTTTATATGTTTAAATTCAAGACCATGAAACAAAAGAATAACTTTTATATTGGGATTTTTATTTTCTCTAGGCACTGAATATGTCACCAAACTGTAATGCTAGAAGCCAAAAGATGCTGCCTATGGTTATGGAAATTCAACATATTTACATCAGAGTGCTATAAACACACTGTGCAGAGAAGCAGTTTATGCTTCAGGCAATGCTTGAGGACATTTTCCATTTCACCGTTTTCCTTGCGCGCACGCACACACACACACACACACACACACACACACACACACACACACAGTAAAAGAGAGAGAGTGAAAGAGAGCAAGGAAAATCTTCACTGCAAGAGGTGCTATCCCCTATCCATCAACTTTATTCCTTATTTAATATGTGTTAGCATTATTACTGCTATAGCACTTTCAACCATACCTTATTTATGGTTCTGTCATCTTATTTTTATGATCTGTGCATTTTAATCAAAATATAAATTCACATACATGTAAGAGGAACAAGTATGGAGTGAGTGATTAATAAAAAGAGAGATGGGAAGAGAGTTTGTACCTTAGTGTTGTTCTGACAGTGTGCCAGCTGCAATTACAACTACAACTTCTGCCAGTCAGACAAATGGGTAAAGAGTGGAGGAATAAGTAAGGAAGGGCCTAAACCAAACCAGTGCTGGATGGAAAGAAAAAGATATATGAATACGCTTCCACAGTCTGGTGTTGGACGAGTAAACTCAAGAGATTTAAAAGAGATAGATCATTTTGGAAGTGGAAGTTAAACTTTTTGGCAATTTGTATGCTTTAAAAAATATACAAACAGATTTAAACGAAAATTGACTTATTTACAAAAATGCAGCACACACACACACACACACACACACACACACACACACACACACACACACACACACACGCACACGCACAGTATACCAAAATTTAAAGTGGAATGGTTTAAGAACAGAATTTCAACTGTTATTTTGTGTTTATTTCACCAAATAATGCATTTTACAAAGGTATCTATGCCTATAAATGACAAATCCCTCACTGATTACTAACTCTCCCACTTCCTGAGTACCAACAAGGCTGAAATTTGGCATTGTGATTCCTAAAACTAAGTACTTTACATCTTCCTATGGTTTGTTCGATATTACAAAAGAATGAAAGACCACATCCAGTGTCACATCGGGGTCTTCCCGAGTACCTACAAAGATGAAACTTGGCACAGTGACCTACAATGTTCTACAAATGGGTTCTTGCTTTCCTACGTTAGATCACGATTAAATGCAACACTTGAATGGATTGTGGTCTTTACCTACACACTCTAGAATAGTACATTTATATATAAACTCTAAAGCTATGATTAATTTACAAACAAATGGTTGTCAACTTTCACATACCACTGCAGCGGTATAAAATAAAATGTATTCTTTCATTGACAGTTTCTTATTGTTGACTTAAAGAAAAATAATGTAGGTTTAATGGCACTGAGGTTTCTATTAAAATGTTTTGCTCCTGGATTAACTCACAAGCTGCTCATCTGTTTGCAAAGGCACAAGATTAGTTAAAGATGACCTTACATTGCACATTCTCCTGAAATTGATCACAAGGAATGACTAGAGATTTGAATGATGAACAATTTAGCATAGGAATGCAAAATTATGTTAAACATTACACAAATATGACAAAAATTTCACATTACAAGATTCATAAATAAAAACTAAACACCATAAAAATAGGGAGATGATTTCAGGTTTCATTACATTTGATTAACAGGCATTTTCAGCCAATTTAATCTTACTACAAAAATACAACTCAAATATCAGGATTAGAGTAGCAATAGCAATAGAAAAAGACTTCCTAATGGAACTAATAACTTTGATGGATTTTGTGGTGAATGTAAACTATATGAGGTTCTTATTGGTGATTTTTTTGTGTAATCACGGTGTAACTTCATTAAAACACACGTGTTGGCCAGTGGCATCTGCTTGTCGTTCACGTTTCTGCAAGTGTCTTCCCCACAACCCTCCCACCCGCATGCCACTGTGATACGTTACATCTCAGCAACTTAGCTGCCATAAAGCATCTCTTTATACTGCATTTCTACATAAATGTTTTATAGCCATCTAATAGTTATTGACATGCAGATTCATTTATACAGATAATAACTGAAGACCCAGGTGTGAAATGTACGGAACGCCACTGGAAATTGGTTATTAGTTCAGATTGTTGGTGCATTTCCTGAGCATTTGCATTTGGTGCATTTGTTACAGCATTTCTGTGTGTAGTTTGCATGATTTGCTCTGATTTCCTTGAACTTCTTCAAAGTAAAGTGGATTACAAATACTACATTGTCTCTAGTTAAAATGTGTATTGATGTGTTATTCTGTGTTTTTGGCCTGCAGTGGAATGTCTGTTCAGTGTGCTTTCCAGGTATTCACCAATACGCACTGATTGCAGCGCACCCTCCATGACCCTAATAAGGATAAGCAGCTAAGATAATAAACAAATTCTTTATTAAGATGCTGTCTTAAACCCTTTACCTGCTATTACCCTTTTGTAAATGAAAAACATCAATAAAAGGAGTGCAGGGAAATAATTTGTTGGAGATAACAATGAGGCTTCATCATTTGGCTAAAATGACAGAAGAGTAGAGTATCTTAACCCCTAACACTTTGTGCTAAACTTAATGACAATTGTCAGACAATGTAAATTAGACAATGAGCAAAGGGGTTAACGCAATCAAGTGATCAAAATTATTACCTAACTGTATCAAAAATGCATTATAGAATTTTATAATGCAAATGGAAAGCCATAATTATATCTTGTGCAATTAGGTCTGTGAATTTTCTGTACCATAGTCATTTGTTTGTTGGATTTTACATTAACAATGTAAAACATTATCCAGACTGATACCAACAAAAATTTAAAATACAAAAACAAAACAAACAAAAACATAGCATGGGTCTGAAGGCATTATTGCCTATGGTCTGGGTCCATAAACAGTTAAAACCAAAAGTTTACACACACTGTATAAAAAGAACAGTAGTAACTAGTGAGGTTTGTAGGCCAATTTTCAGCTTTGCCAACATATTTCCCATGGAATTGAGATCAGGGGCCTGTTACCTCGATGCGAGCTCATAATAGCTCATAACCCCAGTTCTCTGATTATCATCGAATGGAGAGATCCACCTACGGGGAGGGACATGTGGTACCGACCTCATGGAATCGAATTGCACCAAGTCTGGCTTGACGGACAAGAACACACGACCAATGCTGGGAGGCTGCCCTGCGTCCCCCACCATGCATGTAAAATCCAGTGGCAGTGGTCTACTTTAGTTATCGCAACACACTTGGTGCCGATCTTGGTGAGATCTTAACAACTCCCTGATTTCGCCGCATACATTTACAGTGAGATCTGTAGCCAGGAAGGATGGTTTCCCCGGACAGGGGCTGTGCTGGACACATCGCATTGCTCATGGCCAACCCTAGTTCTGTACAAATGGGAGGCTGAAGCAGTAATGTGTGTGTGTGTGTGTGCAGAGCAAGAAGCACATGTTTGTGTGCTCTCAGCTCTGCTCAACCCTGAACAGAGTGCACTATTGCTGATGTGGTCACGTCAAGACAGTTAAATCTCGCAAATATGTGTGGGGACACCCAACTCGCCGCTGAAAAGATTTGTTCCTGGAGAACAAATCCCTAAAAGAACGCTCAGGACGCAAACATGGCCCTGGTGCAGTGCGCTCTCAAACCTGCAAGAACCAGCAGCCCTCTAACAGTGTAAGCTCAGTCTCTGTTTTGAGATGGCTCTCCCCTTGTGCGGGGGGCAAGGAAATAAAGATTTGGTCACTCTTCCTCTATCCTGCGATTCTCCTCACTTAAATGTGGTATGCTCTCCCTGGGTCAAGGAGAAGTGCGGCAGGTGGAAGGCTTGCAGCTCTAATATCTCAGCTGTAGAGACAAGTAAGCTCTACGGCACAAAGGCCACGTTCAGTCTGAACATGACCCTCTCCCTGTTCAGAAAAAATCGCATTCATCTGTGACCCAAGATAGCGACAGTGTAGTCGGCTGCCGTCACAACTCTTCCACAAGCCTTTTTACTTTAGCTTATCATTTTTTCATATTTATACTAGTTTTAGACAATCCACTCACCTTGCAACACTTAACTCCTGATAAGAGGGAGATACTGAGGAAGAACAAAGGACGCGACAAGAGACAACCCAAAGAGACAAAAGCCCTGTTAGTGTCCGGTTAGCCAACATCCAGGCTCTGGGAAACAAACCAGACGACCTTTCGGACGAGAGTAAAGATCCAGAGAGACATTAGTCACTGTAACCTTCTCAGAGACATGGCTGAACTCAGCGGTACCGGTCCACGCCATCCAGCCATCCATGAACCTAATGGTGTGGCGCATGGACAGAACAGTGGAATCTGGGAAGTTGAAAAGTGGTGGAGTTTATGTTTTTGTAAAAAATCGTTGCTGCGACAATGCCGGCATTGTTAGACTGACACATTCTTGTACACCCAGCTTTGGAACTGTTTCGTTCCTTCTACCTTCCTAGGGGATTTACTTTGGTCATAGTCACCACAGTGTACGTTCCACCACTGGCCAACACAGAGACCGCTCTGAGTGAGCCTAATGAAGTGCTCACACAGTTCCAAACTCCACCAGGACGCTGATATTATTGTCATTGCCGATTTCAACAGCGCCAATCTCAGGCTCTGCAGTGGCGTAAGATTTTTGGGAAGCTGGTTAATAATATGGTTCCCAGAATCACTGTCAGGACATTTCCCAACAAGAAGCCGTGTATAGAAAAAACTGTTTGCGATGCTTTAAAAACTCGGGACTGCGGACAGTAACCGATTATAAAAACGCACCCTCTGGATTACTAAGTGCAGCCGTGACCCTTGCTAGTGAGGTGAACATTTTTTATGCTCACTTCGGAGCAGTGACCAGCATTATACACATCATAGCTGACCATGCATGCACAGAGCTTCGCGATAGACAACTGCCACTCATTATCTCAGAGAGTGACGTCAGAAAAGCGTTCAGAGAGGTAAAATCAGGAAAGCTGGAGGACCAGAATTTGTGGGTGTGTGCTGAAAATTTGCGCAGCACAACTTGCTCCAGTTTTGCTCCAGTAACAACAGCTAGGTGTTGTTTCATTCTGCTTTAAACAGCCCATTATTGTCAAAATTCCAAAAAGACCTCAGCCAGCCTTTCAAGTGCTTTGAACAGGTGATCAGATACTTAATCACTTCCTCACTACCCGAATCTTTAGACCTCCTACAGTTCGCTTACCGTCACAACCGCGCCACAGCTGTACTCATTTTACAAACAGGATTCCAAAAAGTTGGGACACTAAACAAATTGTGAATAAAAACTAAATGCAATGATGTGGGGATTGCAAATGTCAATATTATATTCTTAATAGAACATAGATGGCAGATCAAACATATAGTCTGAGTAAATGTAACATTTTAAAGGAGAAATATGTTGATTAAAGATTTCAAGGTGTCAACAAATCCCCAAAAAGCTGGGACAAGTATCAATAAATACCAGAATGGTGTTACCCAGCATAAAATAGCAAAGACTTTTAAGTTATCATCATTAACCGTGCATAACATCTGCAGCAATCGCTGTGCGTAAGGGTCCAGTCAGTAAAACTCTACTGGAAGGTCGTGATCTCTGGGCCCTTAAACGTCACTGCACCTCAAACAGGAATTCCACTGTCAAGAAAATAACAGAATGGGCTCAGAAATACTTCCAGAATGCATTGTCAGTGAACACAATCCACCGTGCTAGCCGCTGTTGCCAGCTGAAACTCTACAGTGCAAAGAAGAAGCTATTTCTAAGCAAGCTTCACAAGCCCTGCATTTTTCAACAAGATAATGCCAGACCACATTCTGCAGCAATCACAACATCATGGCTACGTAGAAAAAGGATCCGGGTACTGAAATGGCCAGCTTTTTCACGTATAGAGAACATTTGGTGCATCATAAAGAGCAAGGTGCGAGAAAGAAGGCCCAAGACAATTTGACAGTTATAGGCCTGTATAGGACATGAATGGGAGAGCATTCCTATATCTAAACTTGAGAAACTGGTCTCCTCTGTCTCCAGATGTCTGCTGAGTGTTGTAAGAAGGAGGGGGGATGCCACACAGTGATAAAAATGGCCCGGTCCCATTTTTGGGATTTGTTGACACCATGAAATTTCGAAACAACATATTGTTCCCCTAAAGTGATACATTCTCTTAATTTAAACTTTTGATCTGAGATTTATGTTCTATTCTGAATAAAAGATTAGATGTTGGCACCTTCACATAAATGCATTTAGTTTTTATTCCGAATTTGTTTATTGTCCCAACTTTTATGAAATTTAGTTTGTACACCTGTGTGTGTCCATTTTCAGCTCCCCATTCATCCTTTAGTTTGCTGAATACACCATTGTGTTGGAGGCCTGATCTTCAACAATGATGAGAGGAAACCTGGTGCCAGGATAATAATCTTCTACTCAATGTCAGCAAGACTAAGGAGCTGATAGTTGACTACAGCAGGAAACAGACTAGGAGTTACCACTCTGTGAGTATCAACAAGGCCGCGGTGGAAAGAGTGGACAGCTTTGAGTACCTTGGAGTTTAAATTGCGCAGGACCTGGCATAGTCCTTTCACATTAACATCCTGGCAAAGAAGGCTCGTCAGTGTCTGCAGATCACTGACACTCTTCACGGAGACAAAAGCCAGTAAAAGTGTTGTCTTATATGACAGAAGCATTAAGATGACGTCCTCTACTGGGGGGCAGCAGAAAGTGTCTCAAGCACCAGTGAGAGGTCCCAGCTCAGGCGGATCCGTTTCACGATGGGCAAGACACGCTGCGCGCCCTTTTTGAACTAGTTAAGTAGCTAAATAGATCTTGATGGTAGAGAAGGACTTCCTCTTATCCATGAGGTCCTGAAGGAATGAGAGAATATCAGGCACGGATACTCTGCCTTTATCGAAACACCACCTTACAAACACCAGCCACTTACAGTCTTCCAACGATTTGGAGACAGTAAGTCCACGCGAATTGCGGCTGGACGGTTGTGCGCGAAGAAGAGACATTATCTCCAGGAGCTATCAGTATAAGTGACAGCTCCTTCTGTCCAGACCCTCCACTGTCCAGAGTGAGGGTAATTAGACACAGGGGGAGCGGGAACGTGTGCAGTGGCACCCGAAGCCAGGGGTGAGCGAGAGCATCAACCCTGGGCGACGTGCTTTTGTCCTGTATTGAAAATCTCTACCACAATATTTACCTACAGGGTGGAGGCAGCATTCCTCGTACAGTGGGTTCCCCCGCGACAGCAGGTCAGCGCTGGTGTTGAGCCAGCCTGGGACATGCATTGCTCGCAACGACAGCATATGCCGATTGCACTACTGCAGGAATCTGTGGGCTAACCGATTCAGGAGCACCCCCCACCAACGATTTAAACAAGCCACAGCTATTGTGTTGTTGCAACAGAGCAGGAGCAAGATGTCAAGCAGGACATGTGCAGGCCTTCCTTAAAGTCCCCTGAGCGTAGCAGCTCAAACTCAAATTGTCTTCGGGGAGGGCTTCAGAATGATAAGTACAGTTTTAGTTAATTAATCTGATGTGCAGAAACAAACGCTTCACATGAAAACAGCTTTGGGACAAACGCTTAACATAAAAAAACAGCTTAATGTGACCTAATGTAATGAAAAAAAATAAACTTTACTCATTATTTCTCTTCATTAGTTCTTCCTATCGTAATTATGAACCTCTACTTGAAAAGTAATGTAATAATTTTACAGACACTGTATTCCATTTAATACTGCATTTTTTGCTATGCAAATATATTTTTAGAGGTGAAATTGACATGAAATTTTCACCAGATGTCGGTAACAACCCAAGTAATACATACATACAAAGAAATCAAACAATAGATGTCCAGAAATTAAATTATGTGTAATTATGTGGACTGGCACAGGAAAAAAGTTTTAAACATGTGAAGAATGGGAGGTGCAAAAAGGCATGAAAAGCCAAGACACCAGCTGAACTCTCTCAGTAATTAGAAAGCAATCCTGCCCCTTGTCAGTGATAATTAATATAAGCTGGTTCAGTCCCAAATGATGGCCTGGTATCACACAAGAATCATCTCATGATGGGTAAAAGTAAAGAGCTCTCTCAAGACCTTCGCGACCTTATTGTTGCAAACCATAATGATGGCATTGGCTACAGAAGGATTTCTAAACTACTGAATGTTCCAGTGAGCACTGTTGGGGCCACAATCCGGAAGTGGAAAGAACATTATATCACCATAAACCGACCACGACCATGTGCTCCTCGCAAGATTTCTGACAGAGGGATGAAAAGAATTATCAGAAGAGTTGTCCAGGAGCCAAGCACCAAGCGTGTTCAATACTTATTCCCTGTGCCATTCAACATAATCACACATCATTTAATTTCTGGACATCTATGACATCAAATTTTTCAAATTTGAATTTTGAAATTTTACCAATAAATATTTCAAGTTAATTAAAGGTCACAAATGTAATTCAAATACACAAAATTCAGATTCTATTATTGGAGTACGCTTTTAAACCCCATATTTCTGTAGCTTCTTCTCTCTCTTGGTCCATGCACAGCATTGATTGGTAAAGCAGAGCATGCCATGAGAACAATCAGTGTTTAAACTGATTTATTTCTGTTTTGTTTTTTTTTTTAAATGAAGCTGTGGAGCGTCTGCGGTCAGCGTTTCGCTAAGGTATCATTGTTCCATACTGCGATGTCATGTACGAAGGTCTCATGTGCCGGCACGTCATAAAGGTGGAGTGTAAGACCGATGAAAAACAGTGCTGTTAAACCATACTGTAGTCTGTTAAGTCATAGTCTAGTAATCTGCTTACTGTGACCCGGTGAATCAAACAATTGTAATCTTCACAAAAACGATTCAAATTGCGAACAATTTAATGCAAAAAGGAATCATTTATAATTACCAATTAACTTTTGGTTTGCCTCTGAGTAAAATGATCTAATTAAAGTTATCTATTTTTTACTACACACTTTTATTTTGCTTCACTTGTCTGTTTGGTACCAATTTTGTAATCGATTTTTCGACCACTTCCCGATGTTCAATTAAGCTGAAATTTTGTATACAGGCTCACTCTCAATG
>JAOUQT010072841.1:0-20429 GCA_025769995.1 Xyliphius kryptos
GTAAACACATATTTCCAGAAGAAGGAATGGTACAGAGTGGCCTACAAGAGTGGAGGCAGGTGCACACAGGTAGACTACATTCTGTGTAGACAAGGTCACTTGAAAAAGATTAGAGACAGTAAGGTAGTGGCAGGGGATAGTGTAGCTAGACAACATTGGGTGGTGGGCTGCAGGATTACTCTGGTAGTTAAGAAGCGGAAGAGGGCAAATGTAGAGAAGAGGACAAAATGGTGGAAGTTAGAAAAGGAAGAATGCTGTGAGGATTTCAAAAAGGAGTTGAGAAAGGCTTTGGGTGGTAACAAAGAGCTTTCAGATGACTGGGTAGCAGCAGCAACAGTGATTAGACAGACAGGCAGGAAGGTACATTTAATCCCTGATCAGTAATAAATTCATTTATAATAAGCAATTTAGAATTTAGTGACCTAATAATTAATAGTCCCATCTTCAGGTCTGTATTATCACAATTGTTTAGTTTAATATTTATTAAGTTATTATAATACATTTTTTGTATATTTCTATATTTCTTCAAATTTCTGTATTTTAGTTTAGCCCAGGAAACAGAGACTGTCTTAATTTCATGAACCCTAGGTGACAACTCTAAGCAGCTAGCAGACAGTCGGAATAGCCTGTTTGAGAGAATAAAGGCCTAGCTAATTTCACGTACCTCATTATAGAGTCTTCTATAACCAGAGTTCTTTCAGGTTTCTCAGCAGGCATCTCACTAAAGAGGGCGAACCTGTTGGACACGTGAATCGGAGAGGAGGGGTGCTCTCATAGGCGAGCCTGAGCGTTAGATTTTTTTTGTGAGTACGCCACCGGGTCGTCACCCATGTGCCCTGCTGAGATGGCTCTAATGCTAAAGTGGAGGAACTTCTATCATTCAGACTTCCCCTTGCCGTAACAGTACTGCTATCATTCTTACTAACCATCTCTAACGACTGGATGCACACTTCTAAAACTAATATCTTTTCCGTCAGGGTTCCAATTAGAGTGCAATTACAGATATATTTATCGCTAATGACAGAGACTGGCTAAAAATCCAGCATTATACACACTGAACCAGCTGAATGTGTGAAATTACCTTATGCAAACACATTTTGACCTGCATTAGTGGACTATATCAGTTTAATATTGTTTTTAAAATTTTTTGTGAAACATTGGCAAGAAAAGTTTCTCGCCTGCAAACTATTTGGTTTTTGAGCAAAGCCATTAACTATCTCTGATATAGGGTGCTGTATGGCAGCTAACCCTTTGCTCTGACTCCATGTTCCTAACAAGCTGGAATATGTGTCAACAAATAATTTTGCTGTGCAATAATGATTGATGTTATTAATTATCACTATTGATAATTTAGGCTAATAAAGTGAAAAACTAAGGGTCTCACATAGAAACATAAAGGATGTAATTTACTAGCTTTTACTGATGTTCAAAATAAACCTACTGGAGGACTGGTACTCCTGCAAAATCTTCCCTCATCATCAGTCACTATATGATTGGCTTTATTCTCTATCAGGAATTTAAAGTAGAGATAATGATATATTAATTGCTATACATTTATCGTGCTTGACAAAAAGACATTCATTTTTGAGATTTGCTGTCAGTTGGATCGAAGGAATGCTTTCAGTATTGTTTTTCACTCCAGCAACATCAGATTGGTAGGGTGGGTAGGGTGTCTTTGCAGATTCTGAGTTCAGGCTATTTCATTTACAGTACATCTGGTTTGTAGGATTTCATAAATAAACAAGCCCTTACTTTGCTCCAAGGGCCAAGGCGTTCTTTATATCGCAAAAATTGTTAAATTAGAGCCCCAGACACTCATTATATCTGAACATTTGGTAATTTTATTCAGAAATGGAGAACAAAAAAATATGGTTTAAAAAAACTGCAACAACCAAATTAAACATGTATGCTAGCCATAATTGTATTGATATGTTTATAAAGCTCTGTGTTACATAATGTATTAAATGACCAATGACAGCTCTCCATAATAAACGAGGGCAGCAATATATGTGTGAACTCCCAATAATGAAAGTGAGATTAAGTAGTCCATTATGTCAAAATGTCTCATCAGGGGATAAGAATAATTGGGGGGGGGTGAACTTTTATAGAAGATTGTAAAGATCAAAGTAGTGTAACTATATGTAATAAATCTACAGTTTGAGCTATCACCTCCCCTCAATTACACATATCATTTAATATACATGTTAAAGAATTTTGGTGTATTTGTTGTTCTTGATTTAAAAATATATAATAATAATTATATTTTTATAATTTTTGCAAAATAGGTCATGTTGGTAAGTATCCCATTTATTTGAAGTTTCTCTGCACAGGATTGGTCGCGGATAACTACAGCATGTGAGAGCCTGAGACACAACAACAGTTTTGCATTTAAATCACAATATGCCCTCTGCCACCAGAGTCAGGCCACCTCAAGTTGGTCAGGCCTGGGTTTGTGTCCCTAACTTCTTAGGGCCCAACTTGGGTCTTTCCTCCTGATCCACAGCCATTGTCTGCAGAGCTCAGTCGTTCCTGACATGTTTTGTTGATATGGCACAGGGTTTGGCCGCAAATCCCCAGATCTTTAAGAACCTTGAGAGAAAATGTTGCGATGTAGCCAAGGCAGCTAACCTTCATGAGGAGGATTATAACTTTCCATCCTCTGTGTTCGGCCCCTAGCTTCAGCCCTGCGTAGCACACCATCTTCTTTTGCTATGCCTTGTCCGTGGCATCATTCCGTGGTGCTGTCAGGTCCATGAAATATACAGTTTGCAAAGTGTTGGACCAGAGAACCATGTTAGGTCTTAATGTGGACATGGCTATGTGATGCAGAATTGTGGGCTGTTAGCAAACTTCCACAAGCATTACTCAGTTATTAGTAATGTTCAAGGGGCAGGCTGCTTGCAGGTTTCTAGAATAATAAAAGTTACAGCAGGTGTTAGACCTTTATCTTACAAAGCCCCCAGGTATGGACCAAATTTCTAATTATTGCTAGGGACTCAGACACAGTCTCAATGCTTAAGTCTAGACTGAGTTATTTGTTTACTAATGCCTTAAAAGTTTCTTTTTATATAAAGGTGCAGATCTGAGGGGTCCATAGGCCGATGAGCGTTTGGTAAACTGAAGTGTTCAGGTGCTGTTTCCTTGCAATATCACATGTTCACTCAGGTTTGTTGACAGCGGTGTAGCTGGCTGCTTCATGTCTAAAGGAGCCCTCATGTCTGTGTTATCTTCAGAATCCTGTCTTTACTCTAAAACACTCCACATGGTCTTTAACTTCTATAGCACAAAGACTTTCTCTTTATCATCCGTGTCCTTGCCAATATACAAAATGATTCTTAAGAGAATGTGTTGATCATCACTCTTCTGACCTTGCCTGATCCACCTTGATGGTCTAATTCCTTGGGAGCTCATGTCACATATAAATCATTGCTTCATGGACATAAATGTAAATATTTCCCGTATTTGTATTTTAGTGACAATGCTTTATTGTAAAAGCACAATAGAAATCCTTTGTTCCCAAATCTATTCTTCACAGGTCCCAGAAAAATGAATATACACATGTCCTCGGTTCTCTACACAGGTGATTGTTGATCAAAAATTTTTTTGTTGATCAAAATATTTTATGTTTTGCTCAATGTGTTATTATGCTGAAAGCTCTCAAACTTCGGTGAGACCAACATCTGCTGCAAGCACAGTTTAATGGCTAAGCCTTTAAATAATTGAGTCTGCTTCCTGTGAGTGTTCTGCATTTCAGTAATGTCAAATTATTGATCAGTATAAAGAACCTGACATGTTGCTGTTTGAAGAGCAGAAATAATCAAATCATTACACCCTGAGGAAGCAAGATGCTTGTGGAAAAAACACAGTTTGTAAATTGCTATGATTAAGATCATAATAATAGGAGCAACCATAGTCAATTCTCCTATTCCAGAATCCCACTGGAAAAGTTCTGGGGACTTGGGGATTGAATAAAGCAGAGTTGATCTCCAGTTAAGAGATATAAATGAGTGCGATGTGAACATATACAAAAATGACAGCCTCAAGAGACAGAAGACTCACAGGGAATAAAAATTAGCTTAATTGAATTATGGACGGGGACAGATAGTAGGTAAAGCAGATTTACGAAGAACACTGAACAGATTGCAGCCAAATGGCAAGCAAAAAGCTGAGTAATTATGTCTATTACTTGGTAATCAGCAAATGCAGGCGGCCCAAATAAATAGCCAGCAATCACAGAAATAATTATAATTATTTAAAAAAATTATAATAATACAATATCTCTGTACATTCACACAGGTAATTAACAGAAAGACAATAGGAGATAAGGTTAAGACAAAAGTTTTCAGCAAATCTTTAAATTCAGAAAGAGAACAAGAAGATTGCAGAGTTTCAGAGTGTGGGCATAGCTACACTAAAAGAACGACCATCCATTGATCTTAGCCTAAACCTGGAAATTAACAGGTGACCCGCACACACTAATGCTAAATTTTAGGCCAGAGTATAACATTTTAAGGACGTCCATGCCGCCCACCGTGCCACCCATCATGCCACCCTGAGACTGCAATTTACCAGTTTTAAATTAAATGTTGTTTATAAAGTTCATTGTGGTGTAACTGAGGTAACATGATGTAAACATTAGTACACTCACTTAGCAGCAAAATGTCCTTCAGTAACTGTGATATGATATGTGATATGAAAGTGATATGAAACATTTAAAAATCCCATGTTTTTTTGAAATGTGGGTGTGTGTAAGCAGAGTCTGAATGTGAGGAGCCGAATACTTCCGTTGATTTTTCCAGATGGCAGAAGGTTGAAGAGCTCATCTGTCCTCACTATCCGCTGCATGGATTTGCCATCTGTCACAGTGCAGTTCCTAAACTAGACAGTGATGCAGCTGTTCAGGATGATCTCAGTGTTTCCTCTGTAGAATAGGGTGAGGATTAGAGGTGGAAATGAGCCTTTTTCCACCTTCTCAGAAAGTGGAGATGCTGCTTGGCTGATAGACCAGGTGAGATCATCTGCCAGGTGGACCCCAAGGAACATAGTTGATGGAACATCTTGATGATCTTCACATGGGGCAGTAAATGTTCAAAGAAAAGTGACTTTTTAAAGTCAACAACCATTGTTTTAGTTTTTTCTTGAGTTTACACTAGTCTGATAGCTGCTGCATCCTCTTTCTGCATGCTGACTCATAGTTTTTCTGCTTTTTTGTTGTTAAAAATTACCTTGTGAACCTGATTTAATAATAAATTATTAAAAAATCATAAATTAAAATGATATGCCAATATGATATAAAGAAAATACATGCTATCAATAAACCCCTTTGACTTGAAATGAAAATGAAATGGCTCAAATGTTTGTTTCTCATAATAAAAAATAAAAAAACTTGTGATGTGTTCCACATGCTGTCGTCAACCGTGTTACCTTTGGATAAAAAAGTGACCAGTGCTATAAGAAAATTACATTATCTTCCGTTCCTTAAGGTCCTGATAAAAAGACAAATGCCATTCAGTTTAAAGCATTTTCGTGTTGTGTCTGGCTCTTGGAGCCTCAGCTTAATGACAAATGAACTGGTCAGATAATATGGAAAGATAATATGCACAGGAAAGAAAAAAACTAGCATCTAGCACTATGAAAATAGGTGAGGCTCACAAAGCAGGACAAAGCTATAAGAAGATAACAAATCATTTAGAGGTTGCTATTCCTTAGTTAGAAATGTAATTAAGAAATGGATGTTAACAGGAAAAGTGAAGGTGAGGAAAAGAAGACCAGGACAAATTTCAGATACAGCTTCTTGTAGGATTACTAAGAAGACAAATGAAAATCCCTACTTAATTGTAAAGTTTATTCAGGAAGATTTAACTGCACAAATATTGCCTTTCTATTGTTAGAAAAACTTTGAGTCTCATCTTGGTTGGTAAATCATAGATGCAGGATTTCTCACAGACTGTACATGTTAAGGAATATACAGGATGTTTTGCCATGATTGGATTGGGTGGCTTTGTGAGTAAAATATTGCAAATTTTCTGCCAACCTTGCACTTGATCAAGGATGTGTTATATTAATACTTATATTAATAATTAAGTGTATTTAAGAGCTGGGTGAACTATACAACCCCAATTTCAATGAAATTGTTGTATAATGTTGATGATGTTGTATAAAACAAAAATAAATACAAAATACAATGATTTGCAAATCTTTTTCAACAGACAATATATTGTTTTTTTATTTTTTGTTTATTTATTCTTTTTTTAAATATTCCCTTATTTTGAATTTGATTCCTGCAACACGTTACAAAATAGTTGGACAGGGGCAAGAAAAGACTGGAAAAGTTGAGAAATGCCCAAAAAAAACATATTTTTAAAACATTGTACGGGTGAAAATGTTAATTTGAAACAAGTAAATGTCGTGATTGGTTATTATGATGCCCGAAAGGCTTAATTGTTTGCAAGCAATAATGGCGTGAGGTTTACTACTTTTAAATGGACAATGTGAAGTATTATATAATTGTTGAAATTTACAGTAAATGCCCTTTGTTAGAAAAATGCTGTTTAATAGCTTGATAAGTTACATTAATGTATACCCAATTGTTCCTTTATATTACAAAACAAACATTCATTTGTATATTATTACTCACGGTTTGCCTCTGACAATCAATGACAGTCAATCTCTGACAAACAAGTTAGACAATGCGTATCAAAAATTGAACCTTTGCTGAAAGTTGCTTTTGTACAGCAGCCAGCGCACCAGCGTTTCCTCATCTGAAATTTGCCGACAGTCCACCCCACAAAGTGTGGGTGTAGAAGCAATGAACGCGTTGGGGAGAAAGCAAATCTGCGCTCAGTTCCCATGTGGAATGTTGTAACAGCAACATCCTTGAATACCTAAAGCTGATATAGTGGGTCCCAAAACAAAGATTTAGTCTATTGTTGTTCGTTAAGGAGGATAGAACTTTCACATACCTGTAATATGTATATTATGTCTATAATTTCAGTCTCTTATGTGATCCATTTGCCTTAGTAGAGCTATGATATTATCCATGCTGCGATTCAAAATCACAGTCTGAGTGCTGACAGCTCTGCCCAGAGCGTCGGGCAGGATTATAGGGCTTCAGACAGCTGTTCCCATTAGTTTAATTTCTCAATACAGCAGGGCAATGCCTAAACCACTCAGCATAAAGCCTATTCATTCTCAGAATATTGAAAATATACACTGTATTTTCCATTTATTTTGAATGAGTTCCTAGAGAGAAGGCTTATTATTGTCCTTGATAAATTAATTCCTTTCCCTTAATATCATTTCACCGTTGTTTCGTCTGAGCTTTCAAACACCATAATGCAAACAACTGTGGTATGTAGCAAATAATAATAATAATAATGCTTTCCTTACAAAATTTCCAGTAGTTGTGCCATGCAATTGTTCGTTGTATTGATTTGTTGTGGACGTAGCAAATTAGTTTCCTAATTAATGTGGATGATTTCCACTATAAAATACTTCAGGGTGTAAAATAGTCATCATTAGACATGGCTTATTATGTGCTGTTGCTTCGTAGACTGAACTCTGCAGAGGTCATACATTTAATGTCAGCCATTGCAGCCCCACTCCGAATTCCAGCTGCATAATTATGTAACATAACCAACGCTATTTTAAAAACTTTACCCTATATATTTTAGAGTGTTTTGATAAAAAATTGCACCTTTTCCTATGCACCTTTTATTTTGCACCTTTCCAAAATAAAAATATTAATATAATAATAAGCTTCATGTGGATCCACCCGGGCTGTTCTGAAACTGTATTTACAGCAGACATTGTTCGCTGACATGTTGTTTTTAGGACCTAAACACCACTCTATAGATTTTTCTGAGATATTTTTAAATGTTTTTAGAGATGATCTTCAGGGGTTAAGGGCTTAAGGGCTACTTTTATAGTCATGCTTGTTATTTATTTGTGTAGATTATGCTGATTTAATGATAATTGTTATATCACCAATTTGTGAAGCATTATTATTTATTGACATTAAATCTGATAATCTGTTGTTTACACAGCATTTGTAAATCTTGTAATTATTTTTCAACTATTGTAACTATTAAACTTATAATTTATTTCTAGTTTGCTTATGTTTTATGAAGGTTTCAAGAATGAGGCACATTGTCATTGAACTGATTTTGTCATGAAGTTTGACACAGAGTGGTAAACTATCATGGATTGCTTTGAATAAGCCTTTGGTGGATGCTATTTATTTACTAATCCTTGATGATCTTACCTATTACCTCAGCTATTAAGTTCCTTAACCTTTAACGTCAATGTCATATGGTGCACCTGTCCCAAAATTTCTGAGTGTGTTGCAGTGTTCAGACATTATTATTATTTTTAAATAATTTTAATATGGCAGCACAGTGGCACAGTGGTAGTGCTGATGCCTCATAGCAAGAAGGACACGGGTTTGATCCTGGGGGGACGACCCAGTAAATTTCTGTGTGGAGTTTGTATGTTCTCTCTGTGTGCTCTGATTTACTCCTGCATTCCAAAGACATGCATGCTAGGCTAATTGGTGTCTCTAGAGTGGCCATTAGTGTGTGAATGTTAATAATGGATTGTTGCCTTGTCTAGGGCTGTTCATGCCTTTGCGTCGGGATAAATTATGTGGAATAAAATTAATGAATAATTGTAATAAAATGTATTAAATTTTTTCATTTTATGCCACAAACAATACCATTGCTACCAAATTAAAAAAATATAGTTTTTTTTAATAATTATTTTTAAATTCTGGGAATATTGATAAAAAAAATAGTGCATATAGGTTAGTAAAAATGTCTTAATTTTCTTATTTCTATACATTAAATCTATAATAAAAATTATTACTGCATTCAAAATCATCATGTTTTTTAATGGTTGGTAACGGAATACATCGTATTACGTTGGCATCAAAAGGAAACTGAAGTCAGTGAAAGCAATATAATGATATAATTATATATAAGCAATATGATTATAAACATAAAAATTATTAATAAGTGGCATTTACAATGATATAAAAAATATAACAATAATGAAAATACGATTGCTTGGTTTAGAATATACCTTCTTTTTGGCATGAGAAGTGATATTTCAGCTGTATTTTAAATAATTGAAGGGGGCTGGTATTGTTTTTTGATTACAACTCTATAACAAAACCCGATTCCAAAAAAGTTGGGACAAAGTACAAATTATAAATAAAAACAGAATGCAATAATGTGGAATTTTTTAAATTCCATATTTTATTCAGAATAAAACATAAATGACATATCAGATGTTTAAACTGAGAAAATGTTTCATTTAAAGAGGAAAATTAGGTGATTATAATTTTATGACAACAACTTAACCATCTTAAAAAATTGGGACAAGACCATGTTTACCTCCGTGAGACATCACCTTTTCTCTTTCCAACAGTCTGTAAACATCTGGAGACTGAGGAGACAAGTTTCTCAAGTTGAGAGATAGGAATGTTAACCCTTTGTTGTTTAATGTAGGATTCTAGTTGCTCAACTATCTTAGGTCTATTTCATTATCTCTTCCATTTTATGATGCGCCAAAAGTTTACTATGGGTGAAAGATCAGGCCAGTTCAGTACCTGGACCCATTTTCGATGCAGCCATGATGCTCTAATTGATGCAGTATGTGGTTTGGCATTGTCATGTTGAAAAATGCAAGGTCTTTCCTGACAGAGACATCATCTGGATGGAAGCATATGTTGCGCTAGAACCTGGATATACCACGTGTCTTTCCACATGCACTATTACAACCCTATTCCATCAGAAATGCAGGCTTCTGAAATGAGCCCTGAAAACAACTTTTTTGCATTTTTTGCAAATTATTGCATTCAGTTTTTATTTACAATTTATACTTTGTCCCAACTTTTATATATATTTTTTTGTATGTGATATCAAAGAAGGATTATTTATGCTGTATATTTCACTGAGTTGGCTTCAAAGATCTTTGTGTGCACAAACTAATTTAAAAAATGTACATTATTCAGAATGAAAAGATTCCTGTCTAGGAAGTCTAGGACTTGCTTAATCCAGTATATGTTACACTTTTTTTGTACAAATGCAAGCAAAGAATAACAACATACACACCCACTCAGAACTACTGATCAAATGTCAGTGAAATGTCAGATCCCATTTGGAGTTAAATCTAAGCTTGTCACAGAGGTTGCCGAGAGTTCAGTGTGAAAGAAACTCAGCTTATATTCCTTGATTTGTGACAACAGGAGAAATAGCAGGATTGACCTCTGTGGTTGTCCTGAAGAAAATATATTTTGTTCCAGTTGATTGTTTGTCAGGATAAAGAATATAAAAATGATTTTAAAAAATAAATAAACCCACTATGAAAATATTCTTGATGTATACTAATGTCTGAAGTAATGTTCTAATTTGTCCATAAGATTGTTTGCTTTAACCACTGAAAGTGGCACAGTGGGCAGTGCTGTCGCCTCACAACAAGAAGGACCTCGGTTCGATCTCCGGGGGGTTAATCCAGGAAATTTCTGTGTAGAGTTTGCATGTTCTCACTATGTTTGCGAAGGTTTTCTAAGGGTGCTCTGGTTTGCTCCCTCATTAATTGGTGTCTCAAAAAGTTGCCCTTAGTGTGTGTGATATTGTATCTGACTGTGTGTGTGCCCTATGATGGATTGGAACACTGTCTAGGGTTTTTCCTGACCTTGCGCCCAGAGTTGAATGGTAGGTACCAGATAGCCCACGACCCTGTGTGGGTTAAGGTGGAAGATAGTGGAAATCATATAATAACACTCGAAATAAGAAACAATATTTTATTTTATTTTAATAGATAATAGATAGTTTTGCCTGTTTACATGCACCAGATTATCAAAATCACTCACACCTGCATTTTATTTCCGTTTTGGCTTAAAGATTGGCTGACACTGACATACGACTTTTTCAAAACAACACACTTTTAATGTATCCAGTCATTATGCATCAGGATGCATAATTGGCACCTAGGTGATAGAATAATAATATTATGGCCAGCCACACCTGTGTCATCATGCTGTACATTTAGAATCTTGATATGCAACACCTGTGAGGCAGATGAATTACCTCTACAAAGAAGAAGTGCTCACTAACACAGATTTACACAAATTTGTGATCAGTATTCGAGAGATAAATGACTTTTGTGTACATAGAAAAAAGTCTTAGACCTTTGTGTTTAGCTTATGAAGAATAGGAGCAAAAACAAAGGTGTTGCATTTATATTTTTGTTCAGTATATAAGTACTGTATATTTACATATACACCATATACAAGACAGGGTGCCATTCCAACTTAGGGAACACACCAAAACACCTAACAGCCTAACTCATGTATTTAGACCACCTGGATTCAACCCATGTGGATATAAGGAGAAAATGCAATCTACACACAGTAAAGAAATAAAAAAAAATTACATTCAGTAATTCTAACATTCAGTGTATAGCTAGTGTATTTTGCCATTGCGTTTCTGTTTGCTCCAAACAGGATTGCAGGGGGAAAAAATTAATAATCGGCTCTTATCTGTGGTCTTCTTTTGTTTCTAACTCATAACAACAGGGCCAGAGACAATAAAACCATTGTAATTCTTTTTTAGTCGCAGATCCTGTTTTCCAGGTGTTAACATGTGAACTAAATGTGAACGTGTAGCATCAGCAATTATAAAATGATTAACCACAGTATACAGTTTTCTCTAGAGTAGAGTAGAGTTATTCTCAATCTTTATCTCTGCTTGACATATATACATATGCATTTTTATCTGCAAATATAAAATAAAAAGCAACAATTAAAAAATAGTGACGGCAGTAGAGAATATACAGTATGTAATAGCTGGCTAAAAAAATAGCATTCCATCTATTTTATCCTGTCTCTAGCTCTTCATCATTACAAGCAAAAAGCATTACAGGAAAAACTTAACTATAATAGACAGGAAATACTTGAACCAGAAACTGTATTTGCAATTTTTTATTGTAGCTCTGAAAAAACATAGTGACATACTGTCATCCTAATATTTCTTAGTTTTGTCTTTTCTTGAGAGACATCAAAGCAATGGCCTAGAGAGGCATATAGAGAGAATAACAATTTAGTATAATTATTTCACTTTATTCTTGCTCTTTAAATCATTATATGTGGTAGTCATCTTACATCTCTCCTTATTTTTGCCAAGTATACAACGGCTATTACTAGAATTGAAATGTGTGCTAATAACAAAATCTTGTCTAATCTTCATTTACTCAGATTAAAATGACTAATGATCTATAAAACCCTGAATGTTCTCGCCGCATGTAACATGAGTGAACTTTTGGTCTATTATACTTTCTTTATTAGTACCAAGAATAATGAACACTTCAGCAGGGGGGAGACATTTTCTTATAAAGCTCCCCAGCTGTTACACTGCCTTTCAGAACTCAGACACAGCTAAACAATCTCTCGCTATACTTTAATCCCTATTTTTTCTGCTCACACACACACAGACACACAAATCTTCTCTGCTGAGCTACTCTGACGCTGCTACCCGATTTCTATGTCGATACTTGATCATAATATGGGCACTGGGTTTTTTCCTAAATGGCGATGCAAAACGACTATCAGTATAATTTTCACATCATCAATCTTTAGAGTATGAATAGAATTTTATTAAATAAATCTAGGATGAAAACAGTATTTTTTTAAATAAATAACTTAAATGCAAATTATTAGGCACAACAGCATTTTATAACATTTTACCGGTTGTAAAGAACTAAAATGAATGAGAGGGAGGCAGGTAGAACAGTCAGGCTACAGGGAGAAGTGGTCACAAAGGTGCAGGAATTCAGATACTTAGGATCAACTGTCCAAGCAGATGGGAAGTGTGGAAAAGAGGTGAAGAAGAGAGAACAGGCAGGATGGAGTGGATGGATAAAAGTGTCATGAGTGTTAAAAAAGGTTTGCAGCAAAAGTGAAAGGAAAAGTTTATATTAGATTAGTGAGACCATCCTTGTTGTATAGTTTGGAGACAGTGGCATTGACTAAATGAAAGGAAACAGAGCTGGAGGTTTAAGAGCTTGTTCTTGTTAGGAGTTACCAGGATTAGGAATGAGAACATCAGAGGGAAAGAACAGATTGGAAAATTAGGGGACAACGTTAGCGAGGGCAGAGAGAGAGTGGATATACTGGTAAGGGGATGTTAGAAGTGGAGCTGCCAGGCAGGAGGCAGAGATGAAGGCCAAAGAGGAGATATATAGATGTTGTCAATGTAGACACGCAGGTAGTTGGTGTGAAAGAAAAAGATACAGAGGACAGAGTGAGGTGGAAAAGATTGACTTGCTTTGGCGACCCCTGATAAAAGGGAGAGGCTGAAAGAAGAAGAAGAAGAAGAAGACGGAAACATTGCCCTTTGCTCCATACATGATACATTATTCCCGATAGCCAGCCTGTATCTCATTTGTTACATATAAAATACATACAAAATAATCATGTGCAAAAACAAACATGGGTTTATAAAAATATAAACAATGTGATGTTATCTTAAATCTCCTACTGAACCTATAGCTAATATACATATAAAAATAGTTTGGAGGAAGTAAGAGGAAGACTAGTTACTGTATTTGGACAGCTGTATTTAAGGCTCATTCAGGATGAGAGACAATTTTCAATGGACAGTGACACAGATGAAGCACTTTAAAGCAGGAGCCGTCGAAACAATCCCAGCAGGCCCATGAGAATTAATGAGCCCCCCGTCATACAGTGATGAGTGATCCATTACTTCCTGTAATTTTAAATAATAATCCTGATGATTACACTGGTTAGCCATCACCACCTGAGATGGATGGCCTAAGGCATGATGTATCATTTTAACATCCAACTTTTCATATGGATATCTGGACAGTTCAGCATCAGTAGTAAGCTACTTTGATGTAAACTTTAAATCACACAAACTATGTACAGTATGTGCTGAAGCATGTGGTTCATTGACACCACAAGGCTTAGCTATAACTGTAATGGATTTAAAATTCCATTAGTGATTCATTAATACGTATCAAACAAAGAGGACTGTACAGGATGTACTTTACATAAACAGTATGTACCGGATTTATTTTTATCATCACTCTAGCTTAGTCCAAATATCATCACACTGCTCACCCAGAGATTCGGATTCCAATTTGGTAGAGGTCAAAAGGTGACCAATATAACATTTCCTTTAATAATTAAGGCAATTAGTGGAAAAAATTCAGATTATACTAGAGTTAATAATTTTTTATCCTTCAATGCTAAATGAAATACTGTAGTTTAAACATTTTATTGTAAAATACATATTGTGCTACAAGGAAAAGAACTAAATATTCTTACTTTGCATACAAATCAAAGGCCTAGACTACTGATAGCATCCCCAGAATAGCAAAAACAATATACATACACTCACCAGCCAATATATTAAATACAAATGTTCGACTGATTTTTATTAACACAAATGACTAATCAGCCAATGACATAGCCACAACTCGATGCATTTAGGCAGGTAGAGTTGGTAGAGTTGGTCAAGACAACTTGCTGAAGTGCATGGTTGTTTGTGCTAGAAGGGATGGTCTGACTATTTCAGTATCTGCTGATATACTGAGATTTTTACGCTCAACTATCTCTAGGGTTTACACAGAATATAAAAAAATATATATTGAGAGAGTGGCAGTTGTGTGGACAAATATGTCTTGTTGATACAAGAGGTCAGAGAATGGACAGACATCTTTGAGATTCTTTCTAACTGGCATGTCTGTACCAACTTCTCTTGAACTATTTTAATTAGTGTGGAAGTGAAATATAGTGTATGTCATACTTTTTTGTTAAAAGTAAACCATAACCATCAGTTCTGAAGGCAAACAGGGGTCCAGCCTTTTACTAGCAAGGTGTGTGTACAGTACATGTTATGGAATAGGCAACACTCACTGAATAAATTTAATAGTTCCTTTACCTGTTGCTTTTGCAGTATTGTGATATTATTTGTACCTTTATTGTGTATCGATTCAAAGATTGGCACTTGTGTGAGACTCAAGTCACTCTTCATGATGCACACACACATGACAAACTGATGTGTATCAGCGCTACATATAAAGTAGGTTACAGAGTAAGCTTAGATTACTGAAGTCTTTAGTAGCAAGCTAATCGTTTTTACCAACACTATCACGGGCTATAGATAGCAAAACTATTTTATAAATGTAGTTTGTTCCACATTTATTTATTAATCTCCAGGTCAAGATACAGGTAAATCTTTAAAAAACAAAGACCTATTGTAAATCAGACGATTAATAATGTAAAATGTATATAATCTTAGGTAAAGTTTTATAGTAATCAGGGCATGATTATGTTGATAAGGATTGTGTTAAACTACAGTATTTAGTGTGTGATTAATTATGATACATAAACCTAGTGCTTCTATTGTGTCTATCTTTTAAAAATTATAAATCAGAGAATATGAGAAAAAGACAGAGAGAGATTTTATTCATGTCATACACTGTCATTGTGTGATGGTCGGACAAACTATTGGCAGCTCTTGCAGTCCAGTTATTAAGGAGCCTAGTTTTTTTGAGTGATGTGTGCTCTATCAATTATGCTATCAAGGCTGCACTGATTTATTTATTTATTCATATATCCATAGCTTGTTCTATATAGAGTTTTCCATATGAAAAGTGAATAGACAAACGTTGTAATAAACTACAGTCTACACATGCAAGAAAATGAAAATAATGAATAAAGGCATAAAGGATAATACTAAAACATATACAAATATAAAACGTAGAACTTATAAATCTTTTTTTTTAACATACAGGTAAAAAGTGAGATATAGATACACAATTCTTTAGATAAAAAGTAAATTAGTGAAGCTTATATGCCACCTAGAGGACATACACATTTGTCAGGTTGCTAAGTTACAGAAGAGCACTACTGCCCCAGTGTGGAAAGAGAGATACGCTTCTGCAGAATAAGAAGTGTTGTTTGGAAAAAGTGATTTATGTACATACAGTCGGGTAAAGAACTATTTAGTCAGCCACTGATTGTGCAAGTTGTCCAACATAGAAAGATGAAAGGTCTTTCATAGGCTACACTCCAACTATGAGAGGAAATGAGGAAAATAAATCAGTAAATCACATTGTAGGAATTAAAAAGAATTGATTATGAAGGAAAATAAATATTTGGTCAATAGCAAAATTTCTAGCTCAATATTTCTGTAACATAAACTTTGCTGGCAAGTTCCAGTAGATCAGCAGTTTCTGAAATACTCAGCCGACAACCCTGCAATGTTCAAAAGCACGTAAATCACCTTTCTTCCACATTCTGATGCTCAGTTTGCACTTCAGAAAGTTGTTCTGACTACCTCTACATGCCTGAATGCATTGTGGTGGCTATGCGAATGGCTGATTAGATATTCGTGTTAAAAAAAAATGGTACAAACGACCATCTTCCTCGTATAAGACTGATATAGCTGTCCTTTACCAGTGTATTTAATAATGAGGCTGGTGAGTGTATTTTAAAAATCTTACCTTTTTAATGGCCATGACTGTGGAGTAGTGGGTAGTACTGCCAGCAGTAAGATCCTGGGTTTTATTCCCATGTGTGTTGTCCTGGGGTGCTATCTTTGTGGAGTTTATATTTGTTCTCCCTGTGCCCATATAGGTTTCCTACGGGTACTCTGGCTTCCTCACACAGTCCAAAGACATGTCTTAGTCTAATTGGTAATAAACTGCCCTTATAGTGTGTGGATGCCATATGAGGGAGTGGTACCCTGTCTAGGCTTCTTTCTAACTGGCATGTCTGTACCAACTTATTTTGAACTATTTTAATTAGTATGGAAGTGAAATATACAGCATGTCATACACCATCATCTGTTTACAGATGGGTAGACTGAGCATTCCAATCTTCTGTCAGCTGTTGTAGCTGAGAGAAAGAGCCGCTCACTCGAACATCTGAGCTATCCAGGCGGGAATATATAAGCATACATAAATAAGTTTAAGAACAATGCGAGCCACAAATAAAACCATTAAAAAAAAAGACTTTGGAATTTAATCTCAGTTTAAAGGATGAGGATTAGAGGCAGCTGGAGGTAAAGCAGGGGTAATTTTCACCTGTAAAAGCAACCGAGTGGAAGATAGAAACCACATTGGGAGGCTAATTAAACTAAAGAGAGCAGTCTGAGATGCGTACTTTATCTGCTACACTGATAACAATTACACAGCTTGAGCAACTGCCGTCTCTGTCTGCATCCGGTAATTCTGTGACGAGGCAAACAGGAGCAGAGAAATGAATCTAACACCAGAAATAATATCCTATGGTTGCACAGGCATGATATTAAAAGTTGTTAAAATCAATCCAGGGATTTCCGTCTGTTAAGTTTTAAGTCAAATGGCACAAAACAATGAAACATTATATATAAACTTAGGGTTATAAAGTTTATCCCCCACAAACAAGGGAAAAATCAAGAATAAATTAAGAAGCATTTGCTGCTCATATATTTACAAATTCTGTTGATGCTGTCTCCTCAAAGAAAAATAGGCCTGAGTTTCATCCCCATTATGTACATTTTATAACTATTTGTATGGATGTAACTTTGTTCATGTCATGAACTAGCCACCGATGACAAAAATGACAAGCAATTGTAATGCACGAAAACATGAGAATGTGGACGTGACTGAAAGAGGGTGCGTCTTACTGCAAGTCTTGAATAACATCATGGACACCATGCGGGAGATGCAGGAACAGAAGGAAGTTTATTCTTTTTAAATCAACTTATAAACATACATAATCATGTAAGCCATGTCATCTGAATCCGATGACGTCATGAGCAGGGGATAACAGCCTCTACCCATGACATCATCATCATCAGATGATATAATGCATAGATGGTAAATAAATAGACAAAATAACAAAAATGAAAACAAACCCTAACAGCGAATGCGCTGTGGAAAGAAAACAAACACTACAAACACTACACAGACAAAGTCCATATAAACATAAAAAACAAAAAAAAACCTTAAATATACAGGTTAAATTACATTAGTTACGTTACTTTAAAGATCTGCGCCTGCTCACAGAATAAACACACCAATATATACCAGCACGGATTATCAAATCACATTACACACAGCTGTGCCACATAATTACGGGGGTGTGTCCATGGTGCGGCTAAAACCAATAACAGAAGCGCCTTGCTCCCTAAGAAGTGTACATAACAAACAAGAACAGAAAGTTGCAGCATACCGCTGCGCATGAACCAAAATATAAACTTAAACATGACAGATGATAACATTCGCTAAGTCCATGGTCCAATAGTCCATTGCCTAAGCCGTTCTTTATATATTGAACTGTCAATTTCAGTGCCCTGTTTACAAAATTAGTAAAAATGTAGAGTGAACATAAGGAATGCAATAATAACGAGTGTGTAACCTTTACATCAGAAAATACTGGCAAGTCTGTGAGCCAAAGCTTTAAAAAAATTAATACTAAAAAATTAAATAATAAACTTTTATTGCAAGTAAAGCATCTCGACAAATTACCTCGTCTCCATTCACATGTGGAGTAACTTTTGCATTTTGTCAGTGCTCTCACCCCTATAGGTTGAATGAGGTGGTATCTACAACCCACAGAAGATGTTCAGGTAGTGCAGCACATCCAGGACGGCATATGTCCAAACAAGTGTGACCTTAATGTGATTTTCTACTTTCATTTCGATTATAAATCCAGACCTCCATGAAATATTAATTTAGATTTACATTGATCATTTGTATGTTTTTTTATTATCAACACATTATACAATATAATGAATTTTAACTGGAATTGTTCGGTCCTTACTAATTTTGGGAATAATTTAGTTAGACAGACAGTTAACAAATAAAGACGCATTCAATAAGGCACTTGAATGTAAACTGAAAGCAGAATACTATTAAACATACTGATCATTGCTAATTCTTAACATAAATACAAAATATTACTGTTCACATACAAGACGTATGTCTCCTCAGAACCAGATAAGAGTATGAGCGCTGCAATAGTATGTAAACTCCGCTGATCACAACTCAACACTAGCTGGTAATTCTAAAGCTCACTATTTTAACTATTCTAAAGTTTTTATGTCACAATGTCTAGATATTTATATGTTATAATACACTCCGAAATTACCTAAGCACACATAGCATTTAAGAACTAACCCATTCCTATAAAACGACAGTAATTCTGCCCTCAAGGTATTCTAGTGTTCTATATGACTATTAGCACTGCTGTGTTAATGTTACTAAAGTGTTACTAAATTGTCTGTATTAGAATGTGTTGCATCTACATTCATTTGTGGAGTATTGTTGTTACTGGATGGAGTTGAGGTAGATCCTGAGCACCCTGAAAAATACCTGAATGGGATCTCAGTCATCACTGCATCTCATATTATAATTTATGCATGCATACTTTTTGCTCAAACTTAAAATAAGATAATCAAAAGGTGTTAAGTAAATAAAATGTAAGTAAATAACACTGACTTATGGCAAATAATAACCTCTCTGTCTGATTTTGCACTCTTTTTCAACTTGGTGGAAATGTCTTCTTGCAGTAGTTTAGTGGAAGCTCAGCACGTGGATCGTATTCTCTCATCTACAACACTTTGAATAAAAATGTCCGGCCAAATGAAGACAATGAGTCGTACTCTGGCTGATTTTAATCCCTGGAGTTTTCAGCCTTCAATCTAACAGTGATGTTTTCCCCAAAATTATTAGGAAAGATGTATCATATTACAGTGGATGCAATCACAGCAAATGACTTGGTAAAAAGAAAAACATGTTTAAAATATTTTGATTATCTTTTAAACTGAAAATGAACTGGATGATGTAATTGTTTCTTAGAATTTTAAAAAAAGATTTATTTTAATAATGACTGGGTCAATCTGAAATGGAGCGACTATTACACTAAAAACGAGGATTGAATTTTAGTATATTTATAATATGTTGATCTTGCATATGATTGCACTCCTGCCGATAATTTTTTTGATTATGTACTTTTGCTCTATATGACTAGAGTGACTCTATTTTCCTTTTTCCACATTGTGGTCTGTTACACAGTTACTGATCAAGAGACAATGAGTATAAAAAGGTTAAACAATTTATTATTAAAGAGACAGTATACAAATATAATTAAAGTTACGTTACATTCTAAACAGCTTTCATAATGGATTATATTCCGTGTTCGTTATTACAATGATTTAAATAATAAAACAATAGTGATTTTAATATTATAATTTCTATCCATAAAGAAAATAAAAAGATAAAAACAACTTGCTACTCATGGGTAGCAATGTGCTCTATTAGTTCACCTTGCTAGTTCGACACTCTCCTCGTTGGATATTTGTCCATTTACACATACTGCAGATGTGAAATGCTGCCTTCGGCTGTGTAGTGGCCAG
>JAOUQT010072842.1:0-10233 GCA_025769995.1 Xyliphius kryptos
GTTCTGACCCCAAACAAGTTGGGATACCTGTAAGTCGCTTTGGATAAAAGCGTCTGCTAAATAACTAAATGTAAATAAACTATTCTGATTCAGTCTTCACTGTCCCAGAGTTTTAAAAACACCCAGTTGAGGTCACTATTTCTAAGATAGAGAGAAATTCTCAACCATCAGAGGAAACAGCTCTTAGATATTATTTATATCCTACTGTACTTACACACACAGAGGAATTTGTCCTCCACATTTAACCCATCCGTGCAGTGTACAGAGTCAAAGCATGTGCCTGGAGCGGGTTGCAAAGCTGATCCCTTAACCACAAGCCTATGAATACAACATACTTATATACTTAACGTGATAGCCCCTATTAACTCACTTTAACCCTACTAGCGACAAAAACTAAAGATTCATTCATTGTAATCCACTAGGGTCGCGGTGGGATTCCCCATGCCCATCCGGGGAGAGCGTTTCGGGCACCGGGCAGATACAACCAGGACAGGGTGACAGTTTATTGCTGGGCACACACATATATATACACACACTATACGAGGCAATTCAGAGCATTACATTTACCTTGAATTCACATTTTTGGACAGTGGGAGGAAACCGGAAAACCAGGAATATACCTGGAGAATTGTGTGTGTGCGCCCAGCGATGGATTGGCACCCTGTCCTGGGTGTATCTACTCAGCGCACAAGATGATGACCATAATCCTAGTAGAGGAATAAGTGGAAGATAATGAATGGATGGAATTTTGGAAGTACAGACACCCCGGGGTCACTGAGGTCTTCAGGTTGAAGGCTGATTCCTACAACTGTCCCACATTTGTGCTTCACGCCTCTGATTTTAAAATAGAACTACAGTTTAAATGATAAATGATAGCTTCAAAGATCCAGGTCAACACGAAACGGAAACTCGAGGGTTCTGTTTCTGTCTCTAATGATTAAACCTTGTTATTTCTGGCTGCAGAAATGATAAATCCACCCATAAACTTGTGGAATTCAGGTTGAGGTTGTCTGTAACTCGGGAGACCGGTACAGACACAGCTACATGGTAAAAGCAACACATGTGGCTTGAAATGAATGCAACTGAAGCACAATGGTGATCATCTCACACACAGGAGGACCACAATGCAACGGGCTTCCATGCAAAACACACACACAGACAGAGAGAGAGAGAGAGAGAGAGAGAGAGAGAGAGAGGAACACGACACGCAGCTGTAAGACGTGAATAATGAAGCGAATCTCAGGGATTAAACTACTTTAACTGGCTGAACCGCAGAGAGAGCAGCGTTACTACAGAATGCACCGCTTCTGCACTATGTAGTGCCCTAAACATGTGGCATGGATCCGTTTAGGACGGAACCAGCCCACAAACAACAGCACGGCAGGAGCAGGGCGTGTAAGTGGATCCGCCGCTGTTCCCGAACCTGCACTCCCGCCGCGCTTACGTCTGTTTGTTGGCGCGTAGTCGTTACAGTCCGCGCGCTGCACAGTCGTGTTTCATTCACTTTACCTTCCGTTTCTCTGAGATCAATATTTCTGCCGCGACTTCCAATTTTTTTCCTCCAGTTTACAAACACAGGAAACCCTACCGGAAGTGCTCTCGAGGGAGCGCGAGACACGTGACGTATTTCCTCCACCACCACAGCGACGGGGCTGAGTCATATAAATGATCCGACTCTCCGGATTCCGAAGACTGTCGGACAGATGATTCATTGAGCCGACTCAATGAATCAAGTCGAGTCGACTTAGGCTATGGACCGCTTTATTAATGCTGTTAATAAAGTTTTTTAATATTGGAAACGTCTTATAACCATAATTGACTCCTCACAATTCCCCGATTTGGTAAAATAGATATGTTACTATTAAAAATGATTGTTTAGATGAAGGTATTTGGTCGCCAGTTCACCTTGTGGATCACAGTGGCCATTTAGTATTATATAGTGATCTCTGTAATAAACATACATTTTTGCACTTGATTAGAGGTGTTTTAATCAACATTCATTAATTTTATCCTTCCTCAACCTCCACCAATCTTAATAGAAATGTATTATATCAACACATTTCTCTATTTGATTCACACGTAGGCAGACTGGGTCATGTTGGCATGTTCTCACCATGTCTGCATCATTTTTCTTTCGAGTTCTTCAGTTTCCTTTTATGCAATGCTGTTTGGGATGAGGCCCCTGTCACTTCGGCGTGCTCTTTGAGGGTTTAGGCTCATAAAACACTGTAAAGTTGCCTCTTGACAACGCACTGTTGTAAAAAGCACTATATAAATAAATGACATGAATTTAAACCTAAAAAGAAACCAGTAATCACAAAGGACAGTAAATAGAGAATAACACAGGAGAAAAAAAAGTGAACAATGAGAAGCAATCATGTCATGTACTGTTGAATACAAGGTCATTTAAACAAATCATTTTTTTTTTAATCTACAAACCAAACACATTTAATGTTATACATAATGCTTTTTTTATTGATAAATCCCACAGACAAACACAAATAACTGACTTACAAACAAAAAAAACTGCAAACAGATGCATGTTAGAATATCGAATAGAATAGGCATCTACATAGTAGGAAGTAAAATCATCTGTTGAATTGTTTACATAACAGCAAGACTACATTTCACTATTCAAAAGTGAATCTTTAAAGCAAAATCACTACATAGTGCCGTATTTTTAGTATTCACCCCACCACGAGAACGTCTCCACTTTATTAACAAAGTCTTGATTAGACAAAAAAAAGGCCAATTATATCAGTCAACTATACAAAATGTGTAAGGAAACTTAATCCAGTTTGCACTAATGTCTTACCTGCAGCTCTGAAAATCTATTTTTTATTTAAAAAAAATTATGAAAAAAGGTGTTTTATCTAATTAGTATAAATACATCAAGTATACAAAAGAAACCATCAATATAAATCTAATAGAAATTTATCAGACTGATTCTTTACTTAGACCTTCAAACTTTTAGCATCTAAAGATATTAAAATAAAGAATTTTGCTGCGCTGGATAAAACATTTTAATACCAGAAACAGTGCATAATGATTCTACTATAATAAAAAAAATATTTTAGTGAGGGTGAATACTAGGAAATGAGACTGTGGAGGGGTTACACTTCAAATCAAAACGTCTAAAAAAAATGACCTATTTTATTTTTAATCCACTCAATGCACTCCTGAGCAAAAGGAGGAGTAGTAAGACTACTGATGAAGTACAAAATTGGAAATGAAAACATTGGGCTTTTATGAAAACTCTTAGAAAAGACAAAGAAGAACAAACTATGCGGTGTAATTTGGGACAGAAGAAACAAAATAGTTGTTTAAAAAAAGTTGTAAAATTTTTGTGCCTGAGAAAATGCACAGATTTTGACACAAACCCTCTTAAACATTGTGGAATAATTCCTCCTATAGATAAACTATGCAGTGTATAGAGAGATCAGTAAAAGAAGGGACCGGCAGCATCACCCATCTAAATAATAATGACCTATTCTGTGGTCCCTCATCATCCTCTAATACATATATATATATCTTTCCTGCTCGTATTTTGTTAAAATTCAAGCCACACACAGGTATGGATTACAGATCCTTTCCTAGTCTCTCGATCTCGTCGAGTAAGAAATCCAGGTCAGTGTGTCTCAGCTGGGGCGAAACGATGACCATGCGAAAGAAATTCACTCTATCACCCAGTGGCTGATAACCCACCATCATGGACCCTCGCTTCATCATGCGTTCCTTGATTAGTGGTGCTACCTAGTGGGGAAAAGGGTTTAATGCGTTTTAATAGAGACCAAAAAACCCAACATACTGTACAATATTCAGAATAATTGGCATACTATTTTAAAGGTTTAATAAGCTTAAAATTTAAAGATTGACCTTTGCCAGTTTGTCCTGATAATCTGCATCGTTCTTCTTCCCCCTCAGGCTGGGGGGAGCAAACCAGAAGCAGATGTTCACGAACTGTGGCTGGAGAGGGGGGGAATTAATTAGGTTAATCATTTCACATTTAGTTTTAGCTTTTGTTTTGGTATTATTCGTCTATCAATTTATTTATATTTATCTCATAGGCATTAGTAAACTATTGCGTTTACTGAAAACAAAATAGTTCATCGCGATGTAATCTAGTCCAGTTTTTAAAGTAAACACTGACAATGAGTAACAGGTTTCCGGTTTCTCTTATGACAAAAATTACAGAACACAGTTTATTAAAATAATTGGGAAAAGTAATGTATTGTATGTCATGCATAGGTACGAATGTGTGTCAGAGGTGTGTGTTATTGTCAGTAATGTTACGGCTGGACAAACGGCTCAGCCAATCAGATATAAGGACCGGAACCACCCGCTGTATATTTATTATTAACTGTGATGTAATGCATCAGTGTTAAAGAGCAAATCTATATAGCAAATCTGTTACCTCAGAGACGAGCTGAAATCCCTCTCTCTTCTTTATCTCTTCAACCAAATACCTAAAGCGGGGAGATTAAAAAAAAAAGAAGAATCCTCTCAATTCGCTCTACTTTTGTACCCATCAAGCCTAATTTGTGCACTTATCCACCTCGCATTAGCAAAAGCCTTGTCAACTCGTTCGCTCAGGCCCTGGGAGCCGACGGCCTTCCACATGAGCCAGAGCTTCAGACAGTCCACTTTGCGTCCACACTGAATGGTCTTGTCTCCAGTGTCCAGACTCACATCGTAGAACTTGTCTTGTTGGAACAGATAGGTGGCGTTGGCACAGTGGCAGCGCATCAGTAGGTTCTGGTGAGAGAAGCAAATAAAGCTTGTATACTCAGTGATGCTGAAGCTACTGAAGCAAACACAGATTTCCATTCTGCAGTTACAACAAAGTTTCACTGAACACTTCAAATAAAAGGGGCAAGACCTCGACCTACCGATGTGTCTCTCAGTAAAATGACCGAGCACTGGAGACCAGTCATCAGCATTTTATGTGGATTCCAAGTCAAAGAGTTTGCTCTGGACAGAAAAAAGATCTAATGTGAGATGAAAGTGTGAACATTCATTTCTTCCTCACAATAAACACAAATATGAAACCTGAACATCTTAAAACCAAATCAAAGTTCAGCGGTCACAAACTTATTACAGTGTGCGTATAAAAAAACTAGTCACCCGTCTCTGAAACTATAAAACCTGAATTTTAAACGACATAAAAAATAATCAGTAACTTCTTGTAAGACAACAATAAAAGTTTAGTTACCAGATCACACAATCAAGAAACATCATCAAGCATCATGATTTTAATCAAAATCAAAACGGCATTCTGGGTTTGATTCCCATGTACATTGCAGCCGGGCTCTTTTTGAGTAGTTTGTATGTTCTCCCCCGGTTTGTGTAGGTTTCGTGCCTTCTGTTACTAAATTGCCCCTGGGTGTCACGTGTTCGTGGGAGTTTTCCCGTCACGTATTAGACTGGGATATGTCTAAGGTTACAACAACTCAACACTGGATAAGCTGCTCAGAAATGAAAAAAAAAATGAACATTTTGCAGCGGCTTTGTACAAATGTGCCACCTACTGGTCATAAAGAGTATTATACAAAAACTTTATGCAGGCTTTTTATTTTTATTACAAGTTATGCTACAAATGTTCGCCTATGCTAGCATGTTCGCCTCCCAGCGCTGGGGGGAGTTTCCATGTCCTCCCCGTGTCTGTGTACCTCCAGGTTCCTCCCACAGTCCAAATACATGGATTCCAGGAAATTGAATGCTCTAAATTGCCCTGTATAGTTTGTGTGTGTGGATGTGTGAGTGAGTGAGTGTGTACCCAGCAATGGATTGGCACCCTGTCCTGGGTGTATCTGCCCGAGATGTTTACCCCTGGATGGGCATGGGGAACCTCACCACGACCCTCGTAGAGGAATAAGCAGAAGCTAATGGACGGATGGGTCAGAACACAGGGTTGTTACAGGACCCTGGAGCAATGAGGGTTAAGGGTCTTGCTCACGGAGCCACATTGGTAACTTCAGTAAACCGGGGATTTGAACCCACAACCTTCTGATTGATAGTCCAACACCCTAACCAGTGGACTACCAATCCCTTTATGAGTGAAGTTTTAAATTATAATACAAGACACATCGAACTTATGTTTGTGGCGCTACAGGATGTGACTCTTCATTACGCTTTACAATAATTTTCTGTCTTTTGTTTTTATTTTTGACCCTTATACCTTTCAATTCCTCTCATCAGATGTCTGTGTTTCTTGGAGAACAGCGTGCTTCCTCCCCAGGCTGCCTGTAAACAAGATTAAGATTCTGATCATGAAGTGTTTACACAGATTACACATTGTCTCACAGCTGATGTGATGGAATCACGCGAGAAGCCAAAGGTGCTGTTTACATTCAGGGAGAGATTTAACACACTCGCTCGTCCTTCACACAGGTGGTTTAACACAACAGGCCTCTCTGTGAAGTGCTTACATCAACGTGCATCCACATGCCGTTCCGCTCGCTGATGTCAGCTATACGCTCCAGAGGGTCAAAGGCGCCTTGTACGGTGGAGCCGGCTGTGGCGTTCACAAAGAACGGGAAGGCGCCCTGCAATAAAGAGAAGCTTGTGAGTCCGTCGCTCACTGCTCATAGTTCCTAATACTTTCTGCTACAGATTTAATACAGACCCCAAACAAAAACAAAGAACTAATAGAACAGCTTATGAAGCAAGTTTGCGTATAATAAAGAAGTCATTTTGAAGGATAATATATACTTGTGATTTGGCATGAACAATTTTAGCTTCAAGGTCTTCTGGGATCATTCTGCCACTGTGGGTACAGAGAGGTCAGAGAAGGATGAACTGGGCTCCAGGGTGATGGGGCTGTATGCAAGCAAGGGCAAAAGATCTGATCGAGTAAGAGGCCTACCTTTCGTCCACGTTCACAGGATAAACGTTGTCCGTCCCGATCCCGAGAAAGGCGGCCGACTTCTTTATTGAGTAGTGACTCTGTAAATAAGGGAATAGTATTAAAAACTTTTGATAAAACAGGTAGCGCCGGTCCTTAAATCTGATTGGCTGAGCCGTTGTCGCAGCCGTGATATTACTGACAATAACACACTTTACATTCGTATCAATGCGTGATATACATTATGTTATATTCCTGATGTTTTTTATAAACTGACTGTAATTTGGCCACCAGATGGCAGTATTTGATCGTTAGAAAAAGCGAAAACCTGCTATTGAGCGATCTGTAACTGTTTTTTAAAAGTAGGTACGCGAGGTTGTGAATTATTGTGAATAAAACACCAAAAAGTGGTGTTGTTAGGCAAGATGCATAGCGGAGCACAGTTACACCTCGTTCCTGTAATTTATTCACAATATTGCACGCCATCTCATACCTCATTGCTTTAATATTTACCAAGAAAACACCTGAATACTCATTCTGCATTAATCTAAAGAGCTAATTTTGACACACACACACACACATTATGCTTAATGAAACAATCATAAAATATTATTTTACCTCCTGCGATGTGAATAAAGCCAGACGAGGCACCGCCCACAGGCCTTGGGTTTTCACCTGAGGGAACGCCCAGAACCGAGCCACGTTCATGGCAAACATGTTGGAAATGGAGCCTCCGGGACAAAATATGCCATCACCCTCTGACCAGCCCACAAGCGAACGCAGTTTGTGGAGAACCACATTCTCCATCAAAACAAACACAGGAGCCACTTCGTACGTGTACCTGTGAGAGACTCGTGTCATTGTCTTTGTAAACTGCGTTGAATAAAATGTTGAAAATATCTGCTGTATTCTCCACATGGTGTTATTGAGTGGTTTGTCCACTAGAGGGCACTTGTGTGTGAAGAATAATGGATTTTATAAAACGTGTAGTTCTGGTCCTTAAATCTGATTGGCTGAGCCGCATGTCTAGTCGTGACATTCACAATAAGCCACACCTCTGACCACTTCACATTCGTATTAGTGCACGATATAAAATATATTGTTCTCCAGAACTTTTTCATAAACTGTGTTTTGTAATTTGGCCACTCGATGGCAGTATTTGATCGTTAAAGAACCTGCCTCGGGGGTTCATTCAAAAAAAACGGGACTGGATTACGTCGCGGAAGACGAGTTTATTAGTGAATTTGCTTTCAGTCAACGTATTTATGAATCACACTGTTTTTCATTTTCTAGTGTGTTGTGAATTAAAATTGTGAATAAACCCCGGGAAGAGGTGTAACTGTTTGCACGTCGTGTGTAATAATACCTCTTTCCCGTGGTTTATTCACAATAATGCCATGTCCTCCATGTCCTCCCCGTGTCTGCGTGGATTTTCCTCCGACAGTCCAGAAAACATGGATTGCAGGTAAATTGAATTCTCTAAATTGCCCTGTAGTGTGTGTTTGTGTGTGTGGTTGTGTGTGCCCAGCGATGGATTGGCACCCTGTCCTGGGTGTATTGCCCATTGCCCGAGATGTTCTCCCCCTGGATGGGCATGGGGAACCCCACCACGACCCTAGTAGAGGAATAAGCAGAAGATAATGGATGGATGTTCACCACTTTATCCAATAGCTCTGACATGAACCGGCGACCTTGGTGGTGACGGAGGGTCTGCTGACTGTCAAGAGTGTCAAGTCATGGCGGCACTGATGATGTGGCACATTTATACAATCTTTAAACCAGACACCGTGGTTAAAAGAGTGAAGTTAATAGTCGCTGAACAGCTGACAATAATTAATGTTGAGTTGGTCATTAATATGCTTTGCCAACCCTGTTTTACCGTGACGACAGGGAACTGGCAATGCTGTGGTTTTTGTAGGTTTATAACCCGTGTATGACCTCAGTGACATCCTCCACAGTGTAATGACCTCTGTGCTGTGATGTTTTGGGAGAATGTGGGACGATGATGCTGATTGTAGGACATTAACGATGACTCTGAGATAATCGCCGTCATTCGAGTCATAAAGCTTTAATTGGAGCGGGTGAGTCAGATTGTGGCATTGCTCTTATCTTTGCTTGAGAATAGTTAACCTGTGCCAAACAGACTGCACTTACTGACTGGTGTTGAGCGTTTCCGTGAGGAGGCGTCCGGTCAGCGCGTGGTAATCCACCCCAGCAAACAGCTGATTGAAGAAGCGAGGGTGATCTAAAAACAAAACACAGCTGCAGATCTCATCACACGGTCTTAACGGTTATAGGATCAAGCAGCGGGCGAGACGTCGTACTTGTCTTTACACTGTACTTAGCTATGTCTCGCACCCTCTCCAGCATCTGGTCGTGGGATTCTCCATGGTCCTTCAGCTCGAGATCGAGCAGATCCCTTAACTGGTCAGGGTCTCTCCACTCACACACCTGCAGATGTGTGAAAATACAAAATTGGATTTTACTTCGGGTCACACGTATTCTACATAAACATATACCTTGGTGTTTAAATACCTTTTGATTGACATCTGTAGCTTTATGAACAGCTTCCTCCAGAATGACTTTAAAAGCCTCTGAGAGAAACAGCTCGCCTTCTGCGCGCTCCAGCTCGACCTCATCCGCGCAGTGGTGGCCATTCGTGAAACTCATATTACACTCTACAAAAAAGACATTGTGGTTTTTCAGCGATTGGGTTAATAAGCAAAGGTGATATTTAGGCGGTGGATGATTCTCAGCACTGCATTGACACTAATGTCGTGTTGGTGTGAGTGGATCAGACACAGCAGTGCTGCTGGAGCTTTCGGAAAAGTCTGAGAATAGTCCACCAAAGACGTCCAGCCATCAGTTCCAGTAGGCCAGACACGTCCAAAAGCCGGCTGTCAGATTCCAAACCCACAACCTCAGTCTTACAATGTGTTATTTATGGCTCGCTATATTAGATCTGTCAGAATAAATAAATCATAGTTTTAAAATGTCATTCCTCTTTTTTACCACACGATGGCAGCACCATTTTAATACTGTCAGCTTCCAGAAAAGCAATACTGTGGCGCAGATTTAAGGACGTGTGATGAAAGCACTGATGCATCTGATCCTGCACAACTACTGATCTTTTAAAAGGTGTTGAACGTGATAGAGGAGGTTTCTGACCTTAAATTTAAATTTCTTAACCTTTAGAGTTGTTCATGTCTGAGGGGCTTATATTCAGTTACACTGCCGTTTGAAAAATAAAGGTCAATGTGAGAATGTAACTTTTATAACATTTTTTTGTGAAAAAAATGTCTGCAGGCATCTTCACTTTATCATTTTACTTGGCCCCTTTTAGCAAAACGTTTGGACACCCCTGCTGTAGGCAAGGTCCAATTACAGTA
>JAOUQT010072849.1:0-10233 GCA_025769995.1 Xyliphius kryptos
ATTGCTTGAGCTAAACATCTGAATGAAAATGCACTTACATGATCTAATTTAATAATTTTACAAAGTGGTAATTTATCAGACTGCTTCATTTCTGAGCATCTTAAAATAAATAAAGTCTTTATGACCAAATACACCAAAGCCAACATGCCACAGACATAAACCAGATGTAACCATATAATTATGGTTATTTGCATAAATGGTAACAGTGACATATTTTTGATGCATCTGAATAAAGAAATACTTACACTCAAAGTTGAAGTTTTTTTTGCATGCTGCAGCCGGTGGGGGTGGTGGGGGGTCTCGAACTTTGAATAGAAGTCTTTATCGTCCAATGGAGGCGGTGCAACAGCGCAAGGCGACGGCGGTGACGTCACTCAGAAAATGTGATTTAATGTATTTGAATCCACTGTGTAAATAAAGCCGATCCTGGTTTTGGTAATCCTGTTTGTGCTCCTCACTGATATCCCGGGTCAGAGGAAGGGACAGGTTGCAAACCAACCAAGATCCGAACCAGCTCAGCTTACAAAGGCCTGCAGGTGAGCTAATTACCTCTAATCAACGTCCATCACCGCAGGCTCCGCCCCCAGTCACAACGTCACTTTGATGGTTTGTGTTGACAGGCAAAATAAGGTTCTCCATAACAAAATGTACACTGGATTAAATTTTATTACAAAGAATTTAAATCAAAACTCAATCACCTCTACTTAAAATTATGAAATACTCTGATGCATGCTAAATTAATTGAAAAACATGTATATGCAGTAATGTATATTTATGCAATATGATTACCTGTCTACCATTTAAAAACTTTATATATCAAGGACAAGGGAAAGGGCAGAAAAAATAATAACAGACTCATCTCATCCTGGTCAGAAAAGGAACATCGTCTATCTCCTTCCCTCTGGCAAACAATTCTGAGCGCTGAACACAAAAACCACCAGCCACATAAACATTCTCTATCCTAACCACCGTGCCAACCCGGTATGTATATATTTATTATTGGTAAGTGTTATTTTGTTCTCAACGCATTCCACTATCTACTAAATAAATATTTGCAATATTTTTTTTTACATTTTTTTGAGCGGTGTACATCCATCCATTATCTTTTGCCTAATCCTATACTAGGATTGTGGGGGGGTTACGTTGTCCATCCAGAGATCACCTTTTTTAGGTTCAGGGCAGACAAATACACTACATATGGGGAAATTCAGACCAGCCAACTTACCTAAATTCCATGTGTTTCGACTTTGGGATGAATCTGTAGGACCCGTGGGAAACCCTTGTAGAGACGTGGAGAAAATTCCAACTTCAACCTGGATGCCCAATTCCAAGAGGTGAAATCGTACTAACTATATGGGGCAATTAAGAACAGCAATTTTACCCTGAATCCATGCATTTGGACTGTGGGAGGAAACCCACATGAATACGGGGAGAACATCGAAACTCCACCCAGATTGGGATTCAAAGCGGGAATCCCCAGCGCAGCCCGGCGAACGTGCTAACCACTAGGGTCACAAAAGTACCAAAAATAAAAAAATAAAAATATAAAACAGACAACAAACTGCAAACAAGATTTTTCTTATTTGTACATATATACAAATACTCTTTTAATGTTCATTGTGCATTGAATGCAGCTTGCCGAAAATAAACACACACAGGGCATTTCTTTACCATTTCACATAAAACAGTGTAATATACGAAAGAACATGGCGGTACGACTAAAGTAAAATTTGCAGACATTAGAAAAAAGAAATAAAAAACAAGCAGAAATTGATTTCCTTCACTAAATTGATATCTCCATCACTAGAAGCAGAAACAATAGCCTTGCTTCTGTCCAGATCACGTTAAAGAAGCAACAATGATACAAATAAACATCAACTATTAAAATGCAGTGTAAGATGTAAAGGTTTAAACTGGATGTGAATGTCGTGACAGCTTGGTCTGTGAATTTAAATGATTGTCAAATGATTTAAATGATAGAAATCAGTTTTTTTTTTTTAATGAATACTCCTTTTTGGACAAAAAGTCGAACAGGACATTTGCCTTTAGAGTTTATTAAAGTAAATGAGAGTTTTCATAATTGCACAAATGACATAAATGAACATAAAATATATTAACGATGATTACGTATATTGCCTATTTTACATAGAAGAATGCTTGAGAGTTATCAAACATATTTGCATTGCTTTAAGTTAATATACAGAAATATACATGATTTTTCTAAGAGGTTAAGTGTAAATACATTCAGCATTTCCGGTTCTCTTGCTCTGAATCACAGAGCATGACAAAAATGCAATCCATAAAAATAGTATTACTTTTCAAAATAGCTTGCGTTGGTTGATAATGTAATAAGGACACGACTGTGGGAAGTGATTCAAAAGTTTGTGCATTCTGTAAGTAGCAGAATAATATAAGAATTGTCAGCAGATGTAACTGTTACATCTATAAATGTACACACAGTACAGTTTATTAGGAACACCTTCATACCTACATATTAATGCAATTTTTAAATCAGCCACTCGTGTGGCAGCAGTGCAATGCAAGAAATAATGTAGATACAGATCATGTTCACGATAGTTATTAGGACGGGGTAAAATGTGAGCTTAGTTATTTTAACCAGGGCATGATTTCTGTTCGTTAATGGGATTTTTACGTTACAGATTCCAACGTGGGCAGCACGGTGGCTTAGTGGTTAGCACGTTCACCTCTCAGCGCTGGGAATTTCCTGATCCTCCCTGTTTCTGCATGGGTTTCATCAGGGTTCTCCGGTTTCTTCCCACATTCCAAAAACATGGATTCCAGGTGAATTAAATGCTCTAAATTGCCCTGTATAGTGTGTGTGAGTGTGTGTGTGTGAGTGTGAGCCCACAGTGGATTGGTGCTCTGTCCAGCGCCAGAGATGTTCTCCCCTGGAAAAGCATGGGAAACCCCAGCGTGACCCGGAAAATAATGAATGGATGCATGAATTTCAATGTTTACTCTGAATGATGCTGTGAAGAGAAGGCTGACAGAAATATTATATTTATACAACCCTACAATGCATGTCTTAGGTTTTTTTTTCATGTTTAGTGTTTCTAATAAATTGCTGGATGCAAGTTTGTCAATAGCCAAAACCCATTTTAGCTTTTAGCTCAACCACAGGGACATAAGTACAATTAGTTATTTAGCAGACGCATTTATCCAAAGCGACTTACAAGTATCCCAATTTTGTTGGGGTTAGAACACTGGGTTAATAAAGCCATCTGGAGCAATAAGGGTTAAGGGTCTTGCTCAAGAACCCACATTGGTAACTTCAGTGGCCCTGGGATTTGAACCCACAACCTTCTGATTGATAGTCCAACACCCTAACCACTGAGCTACTACTCAACTCATAAGTAAAGACTTTTTACTATTTATTATTTAGGGGGTTGCCACAGAGTTGAACGCTCATATTAAAGTTGGCAAAGTGTTTTACACCTGACACCATTCCTAACCAAACCCTCACCCTTTACCCCACTTGAGACACACAGAATGGGGACAATTTAGAGCAGCCCATGTTTTTGGAATGTGGGAGGAAAGCTTAGAACTCGGAAAAAAACTATGTGGACACGGGCAGAACATGAAAACTACACCAGGATTGGGATTCAAACCAGAAATCTTCAGTGCTGAGAGGCGAATGTGCTAAGCACTAAGCCAGCCTGCAGAGTTCTCTGATGATAAGTGATAATCGATAGTGTCAGATATGAGCATCGTGGGCTTCAATACAACCATCAATTTCTTGTGCATGGAGTCACTAATATACTATTACAGAATCCTGTTTTTTTTTGTTTTCTTTTTTGCTGGGAAACCACAAAATCCCCTTATTAGGCCTCTATCACAATGCTAAAGACAACAAATGCTACTGTGTTTTTGGGGATCCTCCCAGCTAAAGCCATTTATCACACAGACATACCAGGAAGCTGAACTCATTATTGTAGAGAATTATTTCCAACACTCCAAATGTCCAATGGTGTGCTGTGTTCATCACGCTGCTACAGCCGCAAACACTTAGCATTACACATCATGACAGGAATCTCGACTATCCTGATTCTTATTTAGATTGTTTAAATAAATCGGAATATAGTGCTGCACTGCCTTAAATTATTGACATGGTACTACATCACTTTCAGTGCAGCTCTATATCTTTGTGTATCCAACTGTTTGGCTGAAATCATACAGTGTATATGTGTCTGACTTAGAACATATTTATTCTTACTCTGGGTGGGGTTTCCATGTTTTTTTTCTGATGTCTGTGTGGGTTTCCTCCGGGTTTTCCGGTTTCCCTCCCACAGTCCAAAAACATGGATTCCAGGTAAATCAAATGCTCTAAATCGGCCTGTATAGCGTGTGTTTGTGTGTGTGGCTGTGTGCTCAGTGATGGATTGGTGCTCTGTCCTGGGTGTATCTACCCAGCACCCAGTAATATTCTTCTTTCTTGGAATTGCACGGGGAACCCCACTGCGACCTTAGTAAAATAAGTGGAAAATAATGGATGGATGGATAAAGCTTCCATGATAAAGTATCCATAATGCGTTATAATACTTGTCATATAATACTTTTTTGATATCCATAGATGTACATAACGACATTCATAAAGTGTTATAAGAACATGCTATAAGGCTTTATAACACAAAGTGACAAAATTATATATTTGAACTGTTTATTAACTTATTATAGAGACCAGTGAGATAAATCCTTATAATGTCTGTGTTTAATGAGTGGGTTTCCTGAAAATGATTTTATAAGTGCTCATAACTGTTTATAATATGTACTGTGGAATTGATATATAAGTATCTTTGTATGAGAGCTTATAAGTTGTCAATATAGGCATAAAGTAAAGTGTTGTTGATAATTACCTCTTTGAAAGAGACTGCATACATAGTAGTACATAATGACTTATAAAAGATTATAAATGCTCTTTACAGACTTTAAGTAATGTGTAATCATCTTGTTTTAAGTAAGAATGTGTACATTCATATTATATTCATTTTATAATGAATTGTGTCACTTTGTGTTATAAAGCCTTATGTAAAATTGTTACAACAATTTATGACAATGATTATGAACATCTATGTACATTCACAAGGATTTTTGACAAATGTAATAAGTGTTAAGAATGCACTTTTAATGCATTATGAATACTGGATTTATAGAAAGTGTTACCACTTATATATGAAGTGACAAAAAGGCATTGGAAGTGATGGAGGGATATGGGGAACATACCATGCCTTAACACTCATTGCTTCAGGGATGATTTGTCACCCCTTTTTTTGACCCCAACAAAGTTGGGACAGGTACACTTAAAAAAAAATACACTTAAATTGAAATTTTGAAATTGTTTGTGTAAATATGAAAGACGACGCATTTGTCTGTGTACCTGCCCTTTAATGGAGTGAGGGCCTGTCTGGGTTTCCACAACTTTACCATATGAACTCTAAAAAGTTCCAACACATCTTCAAATCCTTAATATATATCCTTATTTGTTTAGACATGCAGGTTGCACATTTGCTGAATTATTTTATTAAACCTATGTGTTTATTTTAATGAGGATATAAATGTTCCATCAGCCTTTTTCCCATTTTATTTACTATAAAATTAACTAAATAAAATCATTCTGTACACATTACTTTGTAAATAGCATTTCATAACATCTATTTTTCATTTTTAAAAATAACACGTTCATACATATGAATTACATTCCCTGCAGATCCGACAGTAGACATGGAATATCTATTTTCTTTGTCAAAAATATTTTCGCGGCTTTCACCATGCAATCCACTGTGTGTTGAGAGACCGGGTTAAGGTAAAAATGTGTAGTGACGAAATAGTTCCGGGGAAAACAACAAGTACATATTTGCTGATGTGAACATGATGGTTCCTGTGCACCTGTCCATATATAAGAGAAAAGCATGTTTTGATTAATTGTAATACGTCAGAAGGAAATTGCAGCAGCATTAAAAGACTTTGCAGAATTGTAACAAAAGAACCAAAAACTATTCCTCTTGTATCCATTGTGTCTGGATGTCCTTTTATTTTAAGGTCCACTGCAGAACCAGAATGAAGATTAGGATGCAGAACGAGGGGTGAGCAAAAGAAGCAGTGCTGCCTGGTCCAGGTTTGGCGTGTCCTACTGAAGCGTCATGTGGTGGAGACTTCATCACCTCTATACTGTTAGTGCTGGCATCTGTGTTAGCTTAAAACACAGCAAAGAAATACAGTTAGAATTAAGATCAATAGCAACAAAAATAAATAATACAAAAAAGGCATCATAAAAAGTATCCACCCAGACCACAAAAGTAAAAAAAACCCAAACTGTTACATACTGTAATCCACCTTATTTTTGCCTTACCCCCATAAAATCTGGAAGTATTCAAGTAGTCAGCGCATTGTTGAGAAGACTGAATAATGAATGTTACAGCCATGTTGCGAATTTTGAGAGCAAAAGTTTGGTATATGACATATTTTCAGAAACATGCCACTGACTTGATGTAGGAATTTGTATAACATTGAACAAGTTGTTGTTTCACGTAAAGCGGCAGCCATGCTAGGAAGCAAAAAGGGGGTGGGGCTTCGTCAGGGAAAAAGAAGATGGGACCCTATCGTGCATATCCCATGGTTGGGCAGAGAAAAAGCGGAGTGGGGCTTCGTCGTGTACTGTAAATTCCATCCCTTGTTCTTTTGTATATGTATTGAAGATTACAAAATGGATAGTTCAGGTACTTAAATCTGATTGGCTAAGCTGTTTGTCCAGCCGTGACATTATTGACAATAATGTACAGCTCTGACCACTTCACATTCCTTTCAATGCATGCTATACAATACATTATTTTTACACTTATTCTGCGATTTGGCCACAAGTAATCGAAAACCTTTCTCAGATTAATTTTAGAAAACAGACAAGATTGTGTTGCAGAAGATTTTTTTTTTTTTTTTTTTTAACAATTTAGCTTTTATTTATTCATTATGCTACTCTTAATACTGCACTAGTGTAATGTGGGGTTCCCCATGCCCATCCAGGGAGACCGTCTCGGGCGCTGGGCAGATACACCCAGGATGGGGTGCCAATCCATCACTGGGCACACAGTCACTCACAGCCACACACAAACACACACTATACAGGGCAATTTAGAGCATTCAATATTCCTTAAATCCATGTTTTTGGAATGTGGGAGGAAACCGGAGAACCCGGAGGAAACCCACGCAGACGCGGGGAGAACATGGAAACTCCATCCAGCTTAGGATTCGAATGTGCTAACCACTAAACCACCATGCCGCTTGATTTTGCTTTTGGTAAACACATTTATGAATCAAACCTTGTGTATTTATTATAGTGTGTTTGTAACTGTTTTATAAAAGCAATAAAGCTCTTAAGGTTGTGCGTTATTGTTACTTAATTACAGGAAAAAGGCGTAACCTTACTCTGCTTTATGCCGTGCCTAACAACACCTCTTTCCTCTGATTTATTTACAATAATTCATGCACTTTCATACCTTATTGTTTGAGTATAAATCCCAGAAAATAATACGTAGCATTGAAAAATAGTTGTTTTTACTCGTACTACTGTATTCTGCTATATTGGAAAGTTTTTACATTGGCGAGGATAAGGCCACCACAGTCCAGAGCCTGGCACTGCTTTTAAGCAAGACTTTTTGAATAACTTTTCTATGAGCTCGCATACAGACACATTATAAGAGCATCCACCCTTTAATCAACCCCATCCAACCAAGGTAGCTTTTTCAGATGCATTGTCAGGCATGCTGCATCATGTACATCTCACCAAAGGCTTGTTTTGATGTCTGGGATGAAATATGAACTTGTGAAAATGTAGGCACGTATTAGCAGCATTGTGAAAGCACTCACAACAATACACATGATGGGACCTTTTCAATCCTGCACAATGGTTCATTGTTCCATTATGAGTTCTCTGAATGCAAGGAAGATGTGTTGCCTAGCCTGCTAAGAATTTGACTACCAAGGAAGCATCCTTGACTTTAAAGAGGTAAAGAGAAGTTTGAGCCTGCAATGGAGGACAAAGGTTTCAATCGGTGCATTGACTAATATACCGCACAGGCCAAAAGTTTGGACACACCTTCTCATTCAATGCGTTTTCTGTATTTTCACGACTATTTACATTGTAGATTCTCACTGGAGACATCAGAACTATGAATGAACACTTGAGGAGTTATGTCCTTAACAAAAAAAGGTAATTAAAAAAGTAATCAGAGCAAAGAGTGGCTATTTTGAAAACACTAGAATATATAACTAAAAACATATTATTTCATTTTTTTTTGTTAATAAAAAATGCATTGAATGAGAAGGTGTGTCCAAACTTTTGGCCTGTACTGTACATTGAATTCTCTTAACATGGATACAGTTTTTTAATATAATTATTGAAGCAATTGCATACTATACAAAGCCTCTCAAGATTCAACATTCAAAGCAGCTTTATCGACATGACTGAATATAGACATTATTGCCAGCATTGGATGGACGGATGGACAGATAGAGTATATACACCCATAGACATATATACAGGATAGGCCATAACTATGAATTCACCCTGATTAAATGAAAAAGGTTGCTGGTCTATTTGTGGCATATTAGCTCATGGGAGGGGGGAAAACATTTGAGGCCGGTGGACGTCCATGGTGTCACAGATCAAACACAATAATGAATCAAACACAATAATAAAAGGCTATGTTAAAAATGAGCACACCATTGTTTTTATTGTGCAATTCTCTATCTGCGTGATGTGTCACATGACCCCCTTGCCATTAAAAAAGTTAAATCCAAAACGGCAGCTTTGAATATGCCCATCATGGGCGTCACCCAGCCTCAAATGTTTTCCCCTCCCATGTACTAATATGCCACAAATAGTAAGGTGATCTCAGCAGCCACTTCCATTTTATTAGGGTGTATCCATACTTATAGCCCACCCTGTAGATATGTGTATGTCAGAGATGTGTGCCAGAGATAGATTGTCACCCTGTCCTGGGGTCCGAAACATTCTCCCCTCCATGGGCATGGGGAACTGCCCGCAACCATAGTCTCTAGTTTGGAATGAAGTGGAATATGAGATGAGACAAATAAATATTAAATAATCGAATGATAATTAAAGATAAACCACGTGATTAATGAGTTTAAGGAGATGAGTTTGACAATCACTAAAAAGATAATCTGACTTTATTCACACTACACAAGATCTGAAAAAAATCACTGTGGGCAGTTGTTTCCATTGCAGTTAAGAACAGATGTTGGATGATAAACAACACAAATAGCATTTCGATCCACATATGTGAGGCAGGATTGCATGAAAACAGGGGGTGGGGGCTTCAAAAATGTATTTTTTTCACTGATGTTCGATCGGTTAGCCACCAATTCATTATTTATCTCACTGCACAATTAAAGCAGTGTGTTTATTATATGTTGCTATACTCCAATTATTTCACTCTGTTCCTGCAACTCTAATAAAACATTGCAGTAAGAAAAGCTTCCACCTTTTTGAGAAGGCATGCTATGTAATTTGGAGTGTGTCTGTGGGAATTGCTTGGAATTCATCCCAAAGCGAGAGGTCAGACACTGATGTTAGATTAGAGGGCCTGGCTCAAAAGCTCCTTTTCAGTTCCTCTACCCCAAAGTAGTTTGAAGCCATGACGCCAGTCAAGCTCCTCCACCCCAAAATCACACAACCATACCTTTATAGACCATGCTTTGTGCATGGTGACACATGCTGAAATATAAACCAGCCTTCCTCTCTAACTGTTCCCACAAAGTTACAATTACACAAAACACACGATTACCCATAATGCATGGGTATGTGATTGATATCCTACACTTGCACAATGGGTCTAAATGGAATATTTACATATAAATTTGTCATTTAGCAGACACTTTTATCCCAGTTAAATTACAAGTGAGAGAACACCCCAAGTCAGTAAGGTTAAGGGGAAACCAGCTAAGATGCAGTATTATTAATTTGAATTTATTGCCTTGAGGTTCTTGCAGAAGGTATATGTCCTGGTTGCTTCCTATAAAAAATCTGCCTCATGATAAAAAGAACGAATCTGCAAATAAATGTTTTTTTTAAAAAATTAATGTCAATAGAGACACCAAGGTTATGGACTTTCTTCAAAATAGGCACCCTTTGCTCTGATTACTGCTTTGCACACTGTTGGCATTCTAATTAATTACACTAATGAACCCTTATAGGCACAC
>JAOUQT010072867.1:0-10232 GCA_025769995.1 Xyliphius kryptos
TTTTTAATCTTCTCCGTCAAGAAGGTTGAAAAGACATCAGCAGACAGAGAGGTGTTGGGAGGCGGAGTAGGTGGTCTAAGTAAGGTGTTAAATGTACTGAATAAGGAGCGAGCATCTGAGATGCAGCAGTTAGGTCTCTTGAGAAGGTTGGGAGAGAAGACTGGTAAGTCTCTAGTTCTGAAGACAGACCAGACTTGTGCCACCTTCTTTCAGTGGTACGTTGTTTATGAAGCATCTCTGTAAGCCAGGGACTAGAGAAAGATCTGTTGGTTTTCCTAGTGGCTAATGGACAGATCTGGTCTATACAGGTAGCCAAGGTGGAACAGAGTGTGCTGGATGCTGTGTTAGTGTCTAGAGAAGTGACGTTACTGATGCAAGGAAGAGCATCGGTAACCAAGTCAGAGTAAATGGTATTGGAGAGAGTACTAAGAATACGATGTACCTGTGTAGTCCTACGTACGGACACGGGAGGTGGCAGGAAAAAACCAGAGAAGTGAAGGAAAAAATGATCTGACTCATGAAGCGGGGTGATGTGGATGTCTGATGTAGAACAGGAGGAACGTGTCATGATGAGATGTTGTTGGGTACACAACTATAGATTCTCATTTTGGTTTAGGTCTGGTGAGTTGGCTGAACAGTTGAGCACTGTGATGGCATGGGCATCAAACCAGGTTTTGGTGCTTCTGGCGGCATGGGCAGGGGCCAAGTCCTGCTGGAAGATGAAATCTATATTTCCATACAGATCATCAGCAGAAGGAATCATGACGTCCTCTAAAACATTCTGGTAGACTGGTAGATCCGGATTTCAGAAAACACCTGCATTGCTCCCCAAAACATTGCTCCCCAAAACATGACTGACTGTGGAGATTTCACGATGGACCTTTAACTTGGGGTTGTAAAATAATTATTTTTAAGTAGATGTTGGGCAGGGTGACTGCCCTGCTTTTTTATTAATGTGCATCCATTTTTATGGCAATAGAATGTTTGTGAAATTGTAAACTGTTTTTTAAATTTGTATAAATACAAAAAATAAGAATTATTGTCGAGTTAACGACATTTGCAAACAAGGAATGTCACAGCTGTAAGTGTATCAAATAAAATGTGAACAATAACAGAATACATTTTTTTAAAGAAGTTTTGTAGTGTGTAATGTGCATCATTTTCACGATGGATGACTCCATGGTGTCGATTCGGAATCACTTACAACATCGAACAGAACCAGGCAAACAAAACAAATAAACAAACCTACAAATTGTGATGTGCATTGAAATCGAGCGAAACTGTGTCGGTTCCTGGCTGAATCGAACCAGCTCGAGACATAAATAATTCAAGTTGATGTTGGCCCTTTTAAACGACACGTCAATTTAGAGTCGGTTCGCAAAAAATAATCAAACTCCGCCTAACTTCAATGGACATGTATACACAGCGCTGGGAATCTCGGAATCCTAAGCACTCACGACCTTCGTTGCATGGAAGATTTAACCACTCTGTTCCTTGCTCATACAGTGTGAGGTCTACCTCACATCCGGTGTGTGAGGTCAGGAATTCTCCCAGCGTCCGCCATTTCGGTTTACGGGTTAGGAGACCGAAACAAATAATGTGTTATTTATTAATATGACTTTCGCCAGTAATGGCGTTTGACATTTAGCGTGTGCTACATTTTGGAAGAAAGGTTTTTGAAAACAGCAGCTTAATAGAGTGGGGGGAAACGGCCTGGATGTTGGTTTGTTCCCTCTGAGCGTGCTTTTCTGGAGAGCCAAAGTTTTGTATGAGTTGAGTTCCGCTCACTGGAAAGGAAAAGAGCCGAGGCCTGACAGATATCGTTTTTGAGAGCATTATTGGGAGCCATGGCTGGTGTTTTTGACGCCGAGGACCGTACTAGCTGGTACTGGGGGCAAATAAGCCGAAAGGATGCAGTGTCTATGCTGCAGGGTCAGAGACACGGGGTGTTCTTAGTTAGAGACTCGACCACCAGTAAAGGGGACTATGTTCTGTCCGTGTCAGAAAACTCTAAAGTTTCTCATTATATTATCAACAGCGTCAGCAACAACCGACAGTCGGGAACAGGTGAGTTCGAGACGAATTATTTTCGCTCTAGCACATATTTTACAGGACCGCCAAACGGCTTGCTAATTTTAAGATGTTCCTTGCTTTCAGATTTCGGACACTGAAGGAGTCGATTCTAGGAATCGGTTCCCCAATATAATATTTTAAAACACATAGAAACACTGTCAATAAGTTATCACGCAATAAAATCAGTAGTTTAGAAAGAAGAAAATTTGAGCACAATTCGACGCCCGTGCGAATCACGGAAACTTTTGATTTTAAGTTTGAGTGTTATTATGTTCACTTAATAATCTAAGGTGTACATATGACTTTAAAATAAAGGAAATACAATTAATGAAACTTCGCAATCAAACAAATTCTGGCCCTACCTTCAATGTTCACCTTGAAACCACACCCAAAAAAAAACTCTTGCATTTAAACTCAAGGGTTCTTGTATCAGGGGTGGGAATTTTTTTTCAGCTTTGTTATCTTGTGGTTTATTTTGTTGAGTTGCAGTTCCGGCATGGTTTTAGTTTTTTTTTTTTTAGTTTTAAACGTATCCATTTTTTCAAACCACATTCAGAAAGTAATCCAGCTCCAGGGTTCTTTAGGTCTTGGCAGATCACAATGAAAGAGTCGTACTTTTTCACACAGCTGACGTACAATTTGTAATATTTTTTTTGTATTTCACTACAGAAAATCAGAAATGTGCATACTTAGAATAGAGTCTGTTACCTACTTTACATACATGTGGGCTGAAATGGCCAACACATCATTAGTCATAATCTGTTTGAATAATAATTTACATAACAATGTGATAAGAGGTTGCAAATGACATCAGCATTGTCAGCCATTGATCTCTTGTATGTTGATTAAAGGCAGCGGCAAAAATAGACTCCCCATGCACTGATTTACAAAGCTGGCCGATCAGTCTGCTTTATATCTACCTGAATGCACCCAGACGTTCACTAAAGGCTATAATACTTGTGCTGTCTGATATATACAAAGGGGTTAAAATGTATACACAGATTAACATGAAATATTTGACTACAGTGTTTAGTACTAGGTTTATTCAGACTTTAATTGAAAGCTGTAATTCATGTTGAATAACATGCAATTACGAGGTGCTCAAAGTCGTCAATATTAACATTCAGACACTTCAAACATTGGCAATCTAATGCACATACAACATTGATTATAAGGTGCAGAAGAATCAAGCTGAACCACATTTGAATATGTTTCCATAGCAGAGCAAATATAGCTGGTTTTCTCATGAACATAACTCATATTAGCGTCATAATTCAACTGAGATTTAGAAATGGAATTGCTAATTGCTATAAGACGTGTATACATTTCTATGATCCCCATGTATATAGTACTGGGTTTAATGTGTTTAAAAACAACCAAATGCGGAATTGTTCTCGACAACATCAAGAAGATCTTTTCTGAATGAGCAGTTACGCTGCTGTCCAAGCCCTCATGCTCTCTCGTCTTGGCTACTGTAATACATTGCTTACCGGATTCCCAGCTTACTCTATCAGTCCTCTTCAGCTGATCCAGAACTCTGCATCTCAACCCAAGTGCTCATGTAACTCCACTACTTCTCTCAATTCACTTTCTGTTGTCGCCCGCATTTAATACAAGGTATTGACTTTGGCCTCCAGAACAATCTCTGAATCTGGTCACTCCTACATACTCTATTTTCCAAAGCTAGACCTACTTTACTGCAGTTCTGTAATGATTGCTACCTGGTGCTTTAACATCACCATGTTGCCACTTCTCAATCCATATTCCTCAACACCTTTAAATAATGAAATGATCTTCCAAATTCTGTATAAAATTAACATTGTAATTGACATGCAGCATTTGTTAAGAAACAACTTAATCCATATTTTTTTTTTGCAATAAATCCATTTAAAAATACAGTGAGGAAAAATCTAAACCCAAATTGGCAAAAGACCATGATTCATAACAGCTTAGCTGGTTCCTCCTTAACTTACAGACTTCTGTTGTTTCACGTACAGTGGGACCAAAACGTATGTAGTCAGCCACTGTGCAAGTTCTTCTACTTTGAAAGATGAGAGAGGTCTGTAGTTTTCATCAAATGTACACTTCAACTATGAGAGACAAAATAAGCAACAAAAAAATCCAGGAAATGACATTGTGGGATTTTTAAACAATTTATTTAAAAATTATGGTGGAAAATAAGTATTTGGTCACACACAAACTAACAAGATTTGTGGCTCTCACGGACCTGTAACCTTTTTAAGAAGCTCTTTGGTCCTCCCCTCGTTACCTGTGTCCACAGCCTAAAAGTCAGTCTCCAAACTCCAAAGACTGAAAGGACACCAGGAAGAAAATTGTAGATGTACACCAGGCTGGAAAGTGAATCTACAATAGGCAAGTAGGGTGAGGTGAATAAATCATCCTTAAAAGCAATTGGTAGAATATAGAAGACATCCACAAGACCATTGATGGATGACACTTTCCCGAGCAAGATCTCATCCCTTGGGGTCAAAATGATCACGAGAATGGTGAGCAAAAATCCCAGAACTATATGGCGGGACCTGATAAATGACCTGCAAAGAACTGGGACCAAAGTAATAAGGGCTACCATCAGTAACACACTACTATCCTCCTGTTTAAGGCAGTACTTGTCCAGGTCCATCTGAAGCTCGCTGAAGAGCATTTGGATGATTCAGGAGAGAATATCATGTGATCAGATGAAACTAAAATCAAACTTTGATAAAAACTTAACTTGTCATGTTTTGGGGAAGATAAATGCTGTGTTGCTTCCCGAGAACACCATACTTACTGTGAAGCATGGGGGTGGAAACATCACCTTTGGGTCTGTTTTTGTGCAAAGGGACAGGACAACTGATTAGTGTTAAGCGAAGGATGAACCAGGCCTTGTATTAAACTTTTGTTATTTACCAAATTCTTATTTTCCACCATAATTTACATATTATTTAAAAATCCTACAATTTGATATACTGTTTTCTTTCCATCATTTTGTCTCTCATAGTCTACCTATGATGAAAATTACAGACCTCTATTATAATTTAAGTAGAAGAATTTGCACAATCAATGGCTGACTAAACTTTTTGCCCCCGCTATATAAGTCACTTTGGTTAAAATTAATGTAGATGTAAGATTAATCTTCAACTCATTTGGAGAATGAGAAATGTTGGAAGCTTAAAAACACTGCACAAAAAAAATGTTAACATAACATAACGTTAAGTCATTTAGCAGATGGTTTATTCCAAAGCAACTCGTATCGCATTCTCATGTCCCATATCCCATAACTCATAAGTATCCCAACATAACACTACATAAACTGGTAGTTACAATTTCCTTCCACCAATTCAGTTTGAGCTAACAGAAACACACAAAAAAACCATAAATTGCCATGATGTATAAATGCATGTGGTCAGAACACAGTTGGTCATAATACTTCCCCCTGGAGTAATGAGGCTTAAGAGCCTTGCCCAAGGACCCACATTGGTAACTTTGATGAACCTTGGGATTTGAACCCACATTTTTCAGATTCATAGAAACACCCTAACTCCTAAGCTACTACACCCTTAAGCGTTGTTAGCTAATCTTTTTTCACTAATTTTGTATTTTGTAGTGAACAAGAATTTTTATGAACGCTATTAATCAGGCTTCTTCAGTAGCCCATCCTTTTTTAGGTTTCCTTTCTTTTGCAATGCACTACATTTAAATATCATAGTAATTTATTTTGCCATGTTTTTGTCTGCTCAAACTGGGTGAGTGTGAGGTATATTGTAAATATCATTCTAAAGTAGTTTTAATTGGCAATGCAAATGCATGTCCATCCAGTATGCCCAATGTTTTGTTACCTTGATGAGTTTTTTTTGTAGACCTCGAAACAATGATTAGGTTGTTGCTGCAGAAAAAGATCTGCCCAGTTTTAAAATGAGCTTTTAAAATGTTAAACCTTTAAATTCTAAAACACATTTTAAATAATGAAAGTTCACTCTGCACCACTACAAATTTGCTGCATGCTTGACACATAGGGCTCCATTCATTGGTGAGCTTATCACCATTCAGTGTTACAGGTTTAGAAATATAACTTCAACTCCTTTGGGATGCCCTTTTTTTCATGAATTTTTTTTTACATTTTTTAAATCCCCTGGTCTTAAAAATATGAAGAAGTTTTAAAGAGCACAAAATCTAAAGGTGGTTAAGATACTGTTTTAATGACACCACAGCAGCATCAGTGAAATGTGTAGCCCCAGAGGAGGTAAATGTTATTGTGGATGAAAGACTGATGTGGTGAAAAGGCCAAACCACATGAAGCATCATCTATTCACTGTTACACAAAAGTTAGTTTTAATGTCACAATCTGACTGATTTAGAAGTGTTCCAACAGTAATGATATTCTTGATAACGTCACAGTCTTTCCACTCCAAAGCTGTCACTCCACTGATGGGTTGTCTTTAGTTAAATATAATAGCTCTTAAGCTGTTTAGGACTCAGCTTTCCCCAGTTTCACTGGCTGTCAGTTACAATTAAGGATGAGCAATAACCACTATTATAACTAAAGGTGATGCTTTTGGTCCAGCATTGTCAATAAACAGAACTTCATAAATATTGTAAACTCAGTGTGTTTCTATGTTCATGGGTAGCAGACTGCTGCCAAGAAACTACATGTGCTTGATGAACAGAAAAGAATGAATAATTAAATCATAATCTACAGTGCTTTATTACGGCTAATCAAATGCTTCTTGTTGAAGTGTTGTATAAAAGCAATAGAAGGTTCTTTGTTATGGCAAATAACGTAACCAAGATGAACTATGGCAGCCATTCACACTCCTGATGTTATTTGCCAGAACACCCTGCCACCACAATTCTTTTGCTTGTTGTTCTTGTAGTCACTTAATACTGTGAACAATTTAACTATAAGTTGTTTTAAATGTGTTAAAGCACACAGTTTATTATTATGTTGTTACTATTACATGTAAAATAATTCCTGATGTGTTTATATATAGCTGTTGATATGGGTTTAAATAGAAGCTTAGATTTTGAATTACATTATAAATCTTTTTTATATGCCGCTGTTAAATGTTTATTTTTTATTCTGCGAAACATACAAACCTGCAATTTTGCTTTTGAATATGTAAAGCTTTGATTACATTTTTTACTGCATTTCACAGTGACTGTTGTTTTAAAGAAAAATAATTTTTTAGATGACCTGATTTATTTAGTTGATAAGTCGTTAGTAGCAGCCTTCCTCCCAGTTGCCAGTACCCAGATTGTTGCTAAAACCTAAACCCTGTCCTCATCTGCATCCATTCAAGTTAAACCCCCACAGATTCTTCATGCTTATGCATTTTTTACTTTAGGGTAGAATAGCATTTAAACGTTTGATGCGCTTGAGCCTATATTTAAAACCAATTCGAAAGCATTTCACATTTTTTTTATTACATTTTATATGACAGATTAATTATGATCTAAAATAGTGCTTTTATTACAGGTTAATGACAAATTATCAAAATGCCTTTGCCCCCTAGCTGCCTCTGAAAATCTGATTTGTCCTCAGTTTTTTCCAGCACAGATTTTATTAGAATGGTGCTAGAAAGGCAGAATTACTTTTTAAAGGTTTTTTGATGTATTTATTCTGACAGAGCTAGCCAGCCATAAGTAACACACAATAATTCTGAGCCATTTGGAATCTGACAGAGTGCTGAACTTTGGACATGCCTGTATAATGCATTGATCAGGTGTTCATTTTCAAAAAAAAAAATAAATAAAATAAAAAAAATTCAGTTCAGTGAGGCCATCCTCCAGGACTGCAATGCCACTAATCTAATAGAAATCCAGGTTCTGTCTTGTAATTGTGGTTGCTGCGGTGCTCTGGCAGTGTTCTGGATAAAGGGCTGGTGATACCTCAAAGGCAAACAGATAAGAAACGCAGTTAGAGCCAATTAAGTAGTAGAAAGAGTTAGATTTTTGACACAGTGCAGCATGTGCATGGAAAAGTGAATGGGATGAAAAAAATTGTATGAGCTCAAACCCAAGATACCGACCTGTAACTAAAGTGCCTATAAGAGTGGACCAACATATTATTACAAGATGCTAAATGGGACACATACCTAACAAACATCTTTCTTCTTTGTGGAGATGAACAACCAAAGTGCCAAATCTGCAACACTGACCATCAAACACCTCCTAATTAAATGTCCACAAAGTAATACCATAAATCAAGCCTTCTTTAAAGTCATTAACCTTGAAAGACATATTCCAAAATACAGAACAAAAAATCATCATGAACCTGTTCTCTCATTTGTAAGTCGCTTTGGATAAAAGCGTCTGCAAAATGACTAAATGTAAATGTAACCGCTATCAGATAAGGATCCTAAGGTGATACATAAAATAGCAAAACCCAAACAAATACAGTTTGAAATGTATTACTTTTGTCACGTCTACGCCTGTAGTGCACACTGTTCCAGAGTTTTCCCAAGCTTTTGTAAAGGAGACTTTATACAACTTCATGATAGTTTTAAAACACTCTGTTTTAGTATATGTGTGATGAGACAAGTTAAACTATGAGATAGTCATCCACTTCCACTTCCTGTATTTGGACATCACGATGTATCCTTATCTGAGTCATTTCTTGTTTGTGGTGTACTGAATGGGAGATGATCTGCATCGGTTTAAATCCACACAAATGTTAACACAAGGTTAAAAATCATTTTAATTACTTTACATTTTTAAAAGTAAATACAAAAAATATCGTTTTTGGACCAGTACTCAGTACTCTTCCACAGCAGATACCCATCGTTAAATCACATTCCAAATAATTTGCCTTGGACATCCCTAGTGTGCATGTATATGCACGGGTACGGTCTTCATCTGGCTGAATTTATGTCTTTTATCACTATGTTGTAATATGGAGAAATTGATCAGGAATCAGGAAAAAATAAAGGACATAATGACTGAACAATGGTAATGGTGACAATGGTGACTTCTTCAAAATAGGATTGACCATCAAGCCCTCAGGTGGACAAGCTTCCCATGTCCACTATTTTAACAGCTCCTTAAAAAAACAGTTTCTCTAACAATTAAAAAAGCCACCTAGTGACCAATTTACAGAACACAATTTATAAACAGGCATAACAGGTTTCATGCTTATCAAGAACTGGCTCGCTGTTTATATTAATCTGCATTTACATTTATAATCAATAGTTGGTAATGACAGGTGGCCATGAATGAGGACCGGAGTCAGAATTTCTCCCAACAGGAACAGGCTTTATTACAGAACATTTAAAGTCACATTTTAACATACAGCTGTAATGGCACTATGTAGCTCGTTGAAAGTCCCGCTCCTGTGGTCCATGAATTTCTCTCTCCCCGCGGCATGTGATGTTACAACTTATAAAGTCGCACACAGTCATTAAACGGAGCCGCATCAGGTGTGCTAATCAATGCTGTGTGCTCCGCCTGTCTTCCCCCACCGATCTTCTGTCACAATGATTTAATATAATGTATTGAATAACACACATTGATACGAATGTGAAGTGGCCAGAGGTGTGTATATATTGTTTGGTGATGGTGATGGCTAGACAAGCGGCTTATCCAATCAGATTTAAGAAACAGAACTTTGTTTTCTACGCTTCATTGTTCATGCCAAAGATAAAGGATTCAGAACGTTATCAAGAAAATGTGCAAGAACCAGCATCTCTCATGCTATGGGGGTGTATCAGATGACAAGAACACATTTTTTTCTGTTACTTAATGTCTATTTTAGCAGGGCTACAAGTTACAACAGTATGGCTTTAAAGACATAGTGCTTGACTGTCTTGCCTGTAGTCCATACAGTATCTGTCTCTTCTTAAAAGTGTGGTAAAGTCTTTATAAAGTCTTTTATACAAGTAAGCATACTTACACATTTAATTACACTTATACCTACAGCGGGTGAAATAAGTATTGAACACGTCATCATTTTTCTCAGTAAATAAAAATTATTGAACACACTTACTGAAATTTATTTAATACTTTTTACAAAAGCCTTTGTTGGCAATGACGGCTTCAAGACGCCTCCTGTATGGAGAAACTTGCATCGCATGCATTGCTTAGGTGTGCAACCAATTGAGAGTTTCCTTGGCTGTGTGTTTGGGGTCATTGTCTTGCTGAAATGTCCACCCATGTTTCATCTTCAT
>JAOUQT010072875.1:0-10232 GCA_025769995.1 Xyliphius kryptos
ACTGTGCTCTTATCCTGCTAACTGAACCTTCACACTCTGCTCTTACTGCTGCAATGGGACATTAATGAAGATTGACCACCAGAGGTCCAATTTAGCCATGAAACCTCCCTCACTAACGACCGGGGGTTCAGATTCAATCCAAGTTAAGGATGTTATTGGACTTGTTAGGACACCGTCGCTCAATTATGATGCACAGCTGAAAAACGTTACACTAATAAGTGAGCATAAAAGGGAGAACATTCCAAGTTATTTCAGTATCTGAGGCATCAGCAGTTGTTGGTTTGCTTACAGACTCAATATGTCCAGAAAGAAACCACTTTCTATAGGGACCCCTCAGTCCGTTCCTATACCCTACACTGACCAATAAAAAGAAAAGACCGCGATAGGCCAGTGTGAGCTACAGCTTTTTCTTGTAAATTCTGCCATGAAGTCCAGCTTCCTGAAGTGGCCTCTTGACCGCTGATGCTGACACTGGTGTCTGACAGGTTCCTGTCAGTTGACCGCCTGTGGGGAGTCTTTTTCTCAAACTGCACACTCGAAGATATTTATCTTCTTGCACGGTTGAGCAGCAGGACCTCCCACTCCTTTTTCTGTCCTTGTTAGAGCCAGTGTGCGTCACTCTTTGTAGGGAGCAGTTAACAGCATGGTTTCGGCCTTCCTTAACACAACAACGGACTGAGGGGTCTCTAAAGAATGTTGTTACTTTCTGGACATTTTGAGTCTATAAGCAAACCAACGACTGCTGATGCTTCAGATACTGAACGAACCTAGAATGTTGTGCTCCCTTTTATGCTCACTTATTACTGTAATGTTTTTCAGCTGTGTATCACAATTAAGCAACGGTGTCCTAACAACCAATGAGGACTGAAAATTGCTGATAATAGGACTTTATGCAAAATAAACCTCTATACAAAAAAAGGCTTTAATACAAACATTTGTATTCTTTAAAAATAATCGCTATGTGATTAGCGCCCCACGTCATCCCCTCCACTCTACCCGCGGGGCAATCGCTATGTGCCAAGCGGTTCCATATAAACACATTCATTGGTCGAAAACTACACTGTTTTTGGCAGGTGACCTGGAAGGGTCCAGTAGGCGGCGCTACTCACAGCCAGCTGCTGCTGGAGGCCCTTGACCTGAGTCTGCAGCGTGTCGATGTGTTGCACGTGTCTCTTGTTGGGCGTGTTGCCAGTGTACGCCAGCTGGGAAAGCCCATTCAGAGCCTGTTTCAGCCGCTCCACGTCCGCCAGCAGCTCCGTGATCTGAAGCACAAACACACGCACGTCAAACACGCCCACAGTTCACGGACGTGTGAAAGGGAGAAGCTGCAAAGGTCCAAATGCGTGAGAACTGAGCTGGAAGTGCCAAATATTCGGGAATTCATAAAAAAAAATAATAATAAGACTCGTTGTGTTTAAATATTTTCACAGACGGCAGCATTCCAGCTGGTTTCTCGCTCGCATATGGAAAGCCATTTGGGCCAATGTGTCAACACAAAACGCTAAACCCGTTGGGTTCTCACCCTCTTATCTTTGGCATCGGTCTGTTCCGAGGACGTCTGAATCCTCCTCTGCAGATCCCCGATGGTAGCGAGACTCTCGTCGTATCGGTTCTTCAGTTCCTGGATCTCTTTCTCGATGGCGTCACTTTTGGCTTGCAGGATGTCGGTTTCCATCCTCGCCCTGTTTTCACCCTCCTTGGCCTGGGCAGCCTCCTGGTAGAGTTCCTCACACTGCTCTTCCAGGCTCAGGAGCCGATCCCCCAGCTCGGTCACCTCCTCTTCCAATCTCTGCTTTTCCACTTGGAGCTCAGCCACCTGGCCCTCGTGGCAGCGGAGGTCGTCGAGGGCGTGGGTGGCCCGGAGGAGCTCGGTCTGAAGGGTGGCCACATCCTCTGCCCTCTGAGCGCTCGTTTCCTCCTCCTCCCTCAAAGCCAACCGCAACTTATTCACGTCCTTCTCCAGGGCCTCCCTGGCCTGGCTGTGCTGAGCCAGCAGGTCCGCATCACCACCACGATTCTGCAGCTCTTTCTTAAGGTCGTGGACATGCTGGACTTCTCGAGCGTAGGCCTCCTGAAGGCGCCCGCACTCGGCCTGCGCCTCCTGCAATGTGGAGGTCAGGGAGTCCCGTGCGGCCTTTAATTGCTCCTGAGAAATCAACTCGCTCTCCAAACGCTGCTGGAGGTTCTGCATTTCAGTTTGGCACAGCGAGTTCTGTTCTTCCAGCTCCGCCCTCTGGACAGTCATCTCCATGTACTGCTGTTCCATCTCTACCAGCTTCATACTCATGGTCTCCAGCTGGCCCTTGTATCCATCCTCCACCTCCCTGTATCGCTCAGTTGATACGAATCCGGTCTCCAGGTTCGTCTGTACCGTTTCCAGCTCTAACTTTACAGCCTCTTTCTCCCGTCTCTGACTTTCCAGATCAGCCTCTGCGTTCTGGAACCGTTCCTCCATCTCAGTCAGGTTCCTCCTCAGATCTTGAAGAGTCTGGTTGAAGGACATTTCCTTTTCCTCCATCAAACTCACTGGGACAAACTTGGCTTTGATCGCTTCTTGGATAGCATCAAGTTCCATCTTCTGGTGTTCTATTTCCTTGTGCAGTTTTAAGGCAGCTTCTTGCTCAGCCTGATATTTGGAGAAGGTCTCGTTAGCCCGACTTTCGGCCGCGGCTAAAGCTCGGCCGAGATCACTCCTCAAGGCCTCGTGTTCGGTAACGGTAACGTAGTCCTTCTCCAACTTCTCCTGCAAGTTTTCCTTCAGCATGACACTTCCCTCTTTGACCTTCTTCAGCTCTTCACCTCTAGCCCTTTCCTCTTCCTCCAACTTTTGAATCTCAGCTTTAGCCTTCTCCAGCGCCTCCGCCAACTCCATTTGTACTTTCTGGTGCTCTTCCTTCCTAACGAACTCCTCCTCCATGCTTTTCTTCAGAGCCACATTCTGGGCTGTAATAACCTCCAGGTTCTTTTCCTTTTCCTTGTACTTCCTTCGCAGACTCTCCAGGTCCTTGGTCAGTCCCACGTTCTGAGCCGAGAGTGCAGCCACCTCTTTTTCATACTTCTCGCGAGGTATGTGGTTGCTTTTCATGTTGCGCAGGTTCTCTTCCAGGGCAACCTTCTCCTCCTTGGATTTCCTCAATTGATCCTCTGCGTGATCCTTCCGACTCCTCATCTCCTCAAGCTTGTCCTTCAGCTCCTCCAGAGCATCCTCCAGATCGTTCTTTACTTCCACAGGAAGGAATTTGGTTTGTACGGTCTGCATCTTTTCTCGAAGCAAATCCCGCTCGTCTTCAACATCCTCAAGCTCGCAGATTAGCGACTGACACTTGGACGTCACTTCGGCTAGTTTCTTTTTCAGGGCTTCGGCTTGGTCTTCCAGAGCTGCCGTGACTCTTTCGTGTTCCTGGAGAGGAACAGTGTCCTGACTGTCCGCCTCCCGATGGAGTTCGGCTACCTCCTCCAGCACGCGATCGTAATCCTCCCTCAACTCAGCCAGCTGCCGCTCCTTCTCGTCTACAGCGTTGGACAGGAGGTTCTTCATGTTGTCAAACTTCTCTCCAGGTACCATGGCAACAAAACGGGCCTCCGTTTCTTTAACACGACTCTGCATTTCTCGGAGCGTCTCGGCCATGTCGTCACGCTCTTCCTTCACCACGCTCATCTCTGCCGACAGCTTCTCAATCTCCTCAGCCAGTTGGCCTTCACTCCTCTTGTACTCCTCCAGAGCTTTCTCACTTTGCTTCAACTGGTTCCTGACCCGTCCAACCTCAGCCGACGCCCCCTCGTACTTTCCCTTCACGTCATTGAGCTGCGCTTTGATGTCATCCATCATTTGGTTGCTGAGATGCTCTTTAACAGCTACGACATGGGCCTGCAGCTGCTTAACCTTAGCCTCAGAGTCCAGCATCCTCTTCTGTACGTCACTCAGAGCGCCCTCTAGCTCTTGAATCTGCCGGTCCGAGTCGCGCTTGGCAGAGTCACGGCTCTGAAGCAGCTCTTCGTATTCCTTATTCTTTTTGGCGAGTGCCGCTTGGAGACGGTCCATCTCTTCCTGCGCCATCGCCTGCTGTTTGCGCGCGACCCTCAGCTCCTGACGTAAAGCCTCTAGCTCATTTGAAGCCGAGGCCACCGGGTGGGATATTTCCAGAGGCCGAGAGACAGAACGTGATGGAACAGACGGCTGCAAAACCTGCAGGAATGATGAACAAACACCATAAAAATGCGTAAAACTTAAAAACGGAGCTAAAGAACATTCTAAGGGTCAGAACTCCTGCCGAATTTGACTCCCCTTTGCCTTTTTTATGCTCCCCCCCCCCTTATCCATCAACCATTGTTTCAACCAAACTCCAAAAACACATTACCTGTGCAGAATCCAGACTGTGTGACTGTCTGACGAGGACACTCTCTCTCCCTGTAGAAAGAAAGTTAACAAATAATTACCAAGTTTCACGGATAAGTCACGTCAAGACGTTCCAGTCTTAGTTGGTAGCAGGTTCCCCCCCCCCCCCCCCCATCATACTCACCTTTAATCCCAGTCTGACCAGAGTTCTCGACCTGGAGAAGTAAACACAGGTTTATTCATTCGTTTCACAACAGAACTAAACATCTGGACTCGATGGGATCTATAAGACACCCACCGGACTCTGGTGCTGAACCTTGCACTCTGAAGCCCGGACACCCTCCTCTTTCTCTTTAGCAGACAACACACGCTTCAGTTTCTCTCGCTGAATAACAATAGAGAATGTGAACATGAAAGAAAAACAGCACTCTCATGTGGTGAAAGGATTTTTTGAGAGCCTTTAAAAGCCCCACCGTAATCAAAGACAACATGACATACAACCTACCTCTCTGTAAATGTCCTCCACCGTCGACTTCTCCTGTAACGGAGACCGAAACAGAAGCGTCCGATAAAATATACGTATTAATTTTAGTTACTAGTACTAATGAATTTGTTATTAATTCTGTCTATATCTTCAGATTTATAGATGGGTGGGGTGTCGGAGGTCACCTGACTCAGTTGCTGTTGCAGCATGTTGACTTTGTCCAGCAGAACTCTCTGTTCCTGATGATATTTCCTCAGTGTCTCCTGCTGAGTCTCGTTCTTCTTCTCCAAATCCTGGAACCATCACAGGGACACAGATGATTTTGGGAGATACTGGTTTAGGAGCTTCAGAACCTTGTGAGTGTCTCTTCTCCATCTCACCGGGTAAAATAACAAACCTCCAACCTATTAAGACTTCACAGCCTTGTTGTTCCAACACTTTAGGGACAAAAGTATTGGGACGGCCATTTTTAGTATTGGGGTTATAAGATTACGCACATAACGCGAACAGTTTGGGGAAGGCCTGGCGGCCTGTGGTGGCGCAGAACTACCACCTCACAAGCAAGATGGTCCTGGGTTTGATTTCCAATTAAAGTCCTCCCTATGGGTCCGGCATGGGTTTTCACCAGGTACTTCCTTCCACATTTCAAAAGCATGCTGATGGGTACCACTGTAGAACCATTTGCCCCCCTCCCATGATTGATTATGCTTTAGGAAAGCCCTCATTATTAAACTCTATGGATTAAAATTATTCTAATCTGGATTATAGTGTAGTAAAGTGTGTATTGAACACAGACCCCAGATTATAAAATCTACAAAAGATTTCAGATCTCCTAAAAACACTGAACGCAGCAGAAAAGGAGGAACCAACACCAACCCTGATGTCATAACATCATCTGAAGGTCGTTATGTGCGGTAAAGTGTCCCAATACTTTTGTCCATATGGAGAATTTCTCGACTACAACAGAACATGGGCAGAACCCGAGACCTCATCTGCTCCACTCACCTGAATGATCCTCTCCTTGTTAGAGGACGCCTCAGACGGCAGGTCCAGAGACTGCTGTAGAGACAAAAATACATACATTAAAGGAACTCCCAGCATCTCCCACAGATTATCTGAAACATGGTCCATATGTTCTATCAGATCTGCCCCACACTCCCAAGGTCCCATTGAAACAGCACCAACAGAAGGTTCTTTATTAATATCTATACATCAGCAGTAGATGGCAGTAAACTCAAAACTATGGAAGGTACCATCAATCAGAACCTGAAGAAACTCGGAGACTAATCCCAGCTTTGTACTGAACAAGCGCTAAAATCAGAACTAAGCCGTCGGCTCAAGTGTTTTGCTTTTAACGAGCGCGCGCTGTAACCACAGTGACAAATTATAGTCCTGACCGAAGAGGAAGCTTGTAGATTTACGCAGCTGTTTAACTGAAGAAACAAAGACAGACTGGACTCTCAGCCACGCCCTCGTTACCGCTTTGGATTTGTTCCCCGCTCCTCGAACAGAACCATAAATAAAACACCTTTCACTAAATCAGCGATTCTCAACCGGGCGAGTGAGGACACCTTCTGGGTGCATCGCCGACAGCTTGTAAAAAATAAATACATTTTTTAATAAAAAAAATTATAATATTAATGCTCATCTGATTTTCTATCTGTCTTTTATTTTGGAAAAAAGTGACATATGGAGTCAATGACAAATTTTGTTAGTAAAAATTTTACTTTAATCTTAAATAAGTAATTTGTACACGACTTGAATTTATACGATAATAAGGATTTACGCACGTACGAATCGGAAAATCACAAATACGATTTTCAGAATTTATGCATGTACGAAGAAAAAAAAACAAGTATGATTCTAAGGATTTACACACAAACGATTGGAAAACAAGTAAGTTTTTAGGATTTACACACGTACGAATCGGAAAATTACGAGTTTTAAGATTTACGCACGTACGAATAAAAAAATTACGAGTACGATTTTTAAGATTTACGCACATACGAACGGAAAACAACGAGTAAGATTTTTAGGATTAACGCACGTACGAATCGTAAAGTTACAAGTACAATTTTTAAGATTTAAAAACTTACGAATCGGAAAATTACGAGTACGATTTTTAGGAGTTACGCACGTACGAATCGGAAAATAACAAGAACGATTTTTAAGATTTAAACACGTACGAATTGGAAAATTACGAGTACCATTTTTAAGAGTTACGCACGTATGAATCGGAAAATTACGAGTACGATTTTTAGGAGTTACGCACGTACGAATCGGAAAATTACAAGAACGATTTTTAAGATTTAAACACGTACGAACCGGAAAATTACGAGTACGATTTTTAAGAGTTACACACGTACGAATCGGAAAATTACGAGTACGTTTTCTTGATTGTTCATCCGCTCGCCGCGTTGAGTCTAATAACCAGGTGATTTATCATTTCTTTTTACTCGTACGGGCGTAAATCCTTTTTATTGTTTGTTTTTAAAATGTAGTCGTGTACAAATGGATATTTATGATAAGTTATATTTTTCGTACAAATTTTTGACTGTCATCTCACACGTAAAGAGAGAAGAATGCATCAGACACGCGCATCATTCTTGTTGCCAAGGTAACATTCATAATGATGTTCAGAGGCAAGATGGCCATTTGCGACTTAGTGACCATGAGAAAATGTGGGTCCCGGACTGAGACCAGTTGAGAACCCTTGCTCTAAATATTGTAGCTGAAGGTAACAGGTTTAATTTGGGCATATGAGGGGACGGGACAGGAAGATCAGGGAGATCAGGTCAGGGAGGTGAGATTGAGGTGGTTTCTTCAGGTCAGTCTGCAGGACATTCTGAAGCAGCCAATGGGGCGGCAGGAACATAGAGGAACGTATTGCCACTTGGACTGAGAGGTGAGCCGAACGCCCGGAGGTTCGCTGACCAGCAGCGTGCAGCCGATATGAACCAAGGTGAGACAAACGAGGTGAAGAGAGTTTATCTGGGCGACAGGGACGCGGCATGATGGCAGCTACGTCTTAAATTTAAACGATCTGGAATTAAAGTTCATTCCCGTATCTGAGAAATCCAGTCTCCGGTCCTTATAATCCCCATTAATCCAAAAACCACAGTGTATCACTCGGTGTTTGGTGTAAAACGTTACCTGTTTCTTCCTTTGATCCAATCTGGCAGCCTCTTTCACTGTGAAGACAATATTATGGGATGGATTTGAGTATACTTTATAAAAAACGTAATAATAAAGGTCATTGTGACAGTAGCATGTTCTCACACACATTATAACGAGATGATTCTAATGCATATGAAGCATTCATCAGAACAATCGTGTACACACTGCATCTCTCCCTCGGTCGTCCTCTCCCTGAACCCGCTGTCTGAGATCAGTCACGCCTGCTTTAAGCTCCGTCACCGAGGAAATGAAACGAAAGACCTCCGGCATCTCCCCCCCCCACCGAGTCAGTTCCTAAAACCGCCTCTGGAGGTCCCCGCTGCAGCGTCAGTGAGTGGGATCGTACCAGCGAGCGCCGGTGAGGCTGGAGCGCAGGCCTCCTGTGGCGCCACACCGCTGGTTCTTTGTGTTCTAGAGGTGAAATGAGGCTGATTGGTTCTATTCTTTAATTTAAGTGCTGCTTTATGAGAAACGTACCGAATGTTCCACTTCCCTGCTCTCTTATGTACGTGTTTGTGTCGAAAGCCCCGTTCTGCAGCAGGAAGGATCTGTGACTCAGTGGTTCTCGCTTTGGGTTTTTTATCAGTTCCGTGTGAGATACTTAATGTCCTGATATCCCAAAAGCCTGACTCCAATCTCCTCTCTATTCTCTCTAATAAACCGACAGTCGCTGTTCTCACTCCCCCCTTATTTACTATCTCACTTTATAATCATACTAAACAAACGCAATAAAACTAAATTGAAAGTAATAAATAAAAAAAATCATTACATACTAAATAAAGAATTTAATAAAGTGAAAATAAAGTAAACGGGCTGCATAATGGCTTAGTGGTTAGCACTGGGTGGAGTTTTCATGTCCTCCCTGTGTCTGCATGGGTTTTCTCCGGGGTCTGGGTTTCCTCCCAAAGTCCAAAAACATGGATTCCAGGTAAATTGAATGTTATAAATTGCCCCTATATTGTGTGTGTGGATGTGTAAGTGTGCCCAGCGATGGATTGGCGCCCTGTCCTGGGTGTATCTGCCCAGCAAGGGCATGGGGAACCCCACCGCCACCATAGTAGAGGAAACAGAAGTTGATGGAAATAAAGTAAATAATACAGAAAAAAAGAATTAAAAGAAAAAAAGAAAATCAAAGAAATGAAGGAAAAAAATAAATAAAGAAAAAGAAAAAAATACAGAAAGTCAAAAAGAAAAAAAGAAAAAGAATTGGGAAATATGGGGGGAAAAGAAGAACCAAAATTGCTAAAAACTACAAAAAGACAATGGAAAACAAACAACATAAACAACAAAAGAACAAAAACAAAAAATAAAAAGACAGAATATTTCAGAAAAATATAAAAGAAACCAAGAAAATTAAATAAAAGCAAAAAGAGAACGAATTGGTGAAAAACAGGAGTAAAAATAAAGAAAAGTCAAAAAAAAAAAAAAGTTCAAAAATGTAAAATGATTTAAAAAATATGTTTTTTTATTTATTTTAAATTTACGTTTACATTTTAGAAGCGAAAATAATGTGGCATCGTCAGCGTTGGTCCATCAGGTGGCGCATTTTGAGAGTTTTAAGAAAAGACAATTAAAGAAAACATTGCAATTATTATTTTGATTTTATTATTTTGGAGAAATTTTAATGAAATTCCCAACATACTCACATTAGAGGAGGAGTTCGGTCGACTAATCGAGAAAAATAATCTTTACGTTAATCGACAGAACATTAATTAAGGTACAGCCCCATGTATGAGTGAGTGAGTGAGTGCCATCTGATGGATTGGCGCCCTGTTCTGGATGTTTCTGCCCAGTGGCCAAAACTTTTTCCCCTGGATGGGTATGGGGAACCTCTGTCCTCCCCCTAGGAGCCTTGAATGGACCCTTGGGAGCGGAACACAAATATAGTTCCGCATCATCTCATAATAGTTCCCCAGCACTGAGTCGCCACAGTAACACACTTCCATGAGCTTGTAAATGGTTCAATCAGTCACATTGAGTTTGGTACTCGATAGTGAACCATCTTTGTTGGGTTTACGTGCCCTGGAGTCACCAAGCAGTTAACTAGTTTAGTGACTTGGCGAAAAATAGGAGTAAAAATAAAGAAAAGTTCCAAAAAAAGTTCAAAAAGGTAAAATAATTTATAAAAAAAATTTGAAAAGAACTAAACAAAAATTAACAGGTTTGAAAAAAACCCCCCAGAAAAACAACATTATGTTTTCTCTCACAGGGGGGTGTTGGGGGAGGGGGGGGGGG